>LUCW03000601.1:0-30000 GCA_001586965.3 Sphaeroforma sirkka
AAATTTGAATATATATGAATATGTACATATATATATATATATGTGTGTGGTTTTGTATTGTGATACCTATAGTTTCCGACTATGCTATGAGCAATCGTATGCTAATTACAGCATGTTTTTCTATTTTGGGATGTAGTTTGGTTTGTAGTTTGTAATATTTACGTATGTACCAACCTTCCATGACTTCTAATAAATCGAGAGTGCAATAATCTTTCTAGGTACTTCTTTGTTCATATGTACGCCTCTTCACCCATACGGATGCATTCAAAGGTGGATCCTCGTACTCCAGACATCCTTCTACACATACACATACACCTATCTCACATCACTCATACTCCTCGAATACGTCCATATAGTAATTTCAAATCTTTATTCTTTATCATATGTATGCACAGGCGAGTTCACTGGGTTGCCCGATACTTGGCGAAACCTGTTGGAGTCCTCGGGTATAACAAATGAAGAGCGTGCAGAGAACCCTCAGGCAGTCATCGATGCCTTGGACTACTTCACAGGTGCGTGTGTATGCGTATATGTGTATTGTAGTCGTATACATATATCATAGCCGTATTCGTATTGTATATTCGTATACGTATTGTATATTCGTATACGTATTGTATAGTCGTACACGCATTTAATGTTTGATCCCATACGTATGCCGGATAAGTACGTATTCCTGGTTAGAACTGGGCGTATAAGTATATACTACAGGTGCTTTATTGGGTTACGTGAAAGGTTGTGATTCCACGCGTCCGAATATCTGAAGTGTGCATCCTGGGATTGATTGTGAGGGCTTTTTTCTTATTCAGACGTGCATGTGTACACGTATACTATATCCGTTTTTTTCCTTCTTATTCAAAGGTGCATGTGTACACGTATACTATATCGGTTTTTTTCTTCTTATTCAGACGTCCATGTGTACATGTATACTATATCCGTTTTCTTCTTATTCAGATGTCCATGTGTACATGTATACTAGATCCGTTTGTGTGTGTGTGGGAAATACACCTGCAAAAATAAAAGGTTATTTAGCAGATATTATCATGCAAACCGTTACGTACGACAGATTTACCTCAAGGTGAAACTCGACCTAGAATGTGATTTCAGGGTCTATGGTTTAGTATAGTATACTCTAAGCCGTAGAATCGAGTGTAACAGGTGTGGTCGTGTGCTAGCATCTACTACGAAACACCAGGCTTATATACCTGCCTTAATGATGGGTAGGTACCTGTGAACAATGACCGGTGCGGGCGGATTGTAGTCAGGTGGTATCGGGAGGGTTACTCTCAAGACGGATACCGTACAACACGTCTGACTACTACATTATCTTGGACCAAATGTTTGGTTTTTTACGTTGGGTCGCGAGCTAGGTATTCTATTCAAGATACAGATGTTCGGCCTTCTATGTGCGTATCGTGTGGGTGCCAGTTCATCTTCATGCCCGATGTACCTACCCGCACTCCCTGGTTTACTATGCGCAGGCAATAAGATCAACGATATGGTGGGGCCTAAATACATGATGGACGATCAAAACGAGGAAAGCTTCGAACAGAACGCACCACTGCCGCAGCCACACCCGCCCAAACCCGCGGCCGTAAGTCCGCTTGTACACTTTATTTGAGCTACAAATCTCATGTGTTGTTACTACAAAATACTGGTTTGTTGCTTGTACAATTTATTTGAGCTACATATTGCACACAGCATTACTTTCTCATTTGTTGTTACCACAGAATACTGTTTTGTTGCTTGTACACTTCATTTGAATTACATACCGCACACAGCATTACTTTCTCATGTGTTGTTACTACAGAATACTGTTTTAGTTGCTTGTACAATTTATTTGAGCTACATATTGCACACAGCATTACTTTCTCATTTGTTGTTACCACAGAATACTGGTTTGTTGCTTGTACACTTCATTTGAACTACATACCGCACACAGCATTACTTTCTCGTGTGTTGTTACTATATAATACTGTTTTACTTGAGAACACCAACGTAGATGCTGGGTGTTGATTCGGAATGCGTTTTGAACTTCATCGTGCACAGCACACATAGCCCATGCTCGTCTGCACTAATTCGACACGCTAGTTCGTAATTCACATTAAACAGTCCCTGTATACCAGATGCACATGCCCGTGATTGCCTCACACTTCCAATTAGTACAATTAATGTGGAATTAATGTGAACAGTACACCAGCACACTAAACCTACTCACTAATTTATAATTCACATTAAACAACCCCATGTGCACAAGAAGCCCATGCCCGTGATTGCCTCACACTTCCAATCAGTACAATTAATGTGGACAGTACACCAACACACTAAACCTACGCACTAGTTTATAAATCCCATTAATTAACCTCATGTGCACAAGAAGCCCATGTCTGTGATTGCCTCACACTTATAATTAGTAGAATTAATGCGGACAGTACACCAACACACTAAACCTACGCACTAGTTTATAGTTCACATTAAACATCTCCGTTTGCTCAAGAAGCCCATGCCCGTGATTGCCTCACACTTTTTCTCCCACCAAAAAGCTAGGGTATCCGCTGGTATGTTTTCACCCCCCCCCATAAGCTACTCGCCTATAAGCTCGAGGTGTGGAATCGTCGTTCGCCTCTACATCGTGGTGAAATAGATGATAGACATCTAGTATTCAACTTCCTATCAGTACAATTAGTCTGGACAGTACACCAACATACTAGACCCACGCACTAGTTTATAATTCACATTAAACAACCCCGTGTGCACAAAAAGCCCATGCCTGTGATTTTGCCGTATCTCTAATTAGTCTGAATAGGACACCAACACAATAATCTAACACACTAATCTGAAAATTCACTTTAAAACAGCCTCCTGTGCACAAGAAGCCCATGCCTGTGATTTTGCCATATCTCTAATTAGTCTGAATAGTACACCAACGCACTGATCCAACAAACTAATCCGAAGTTCACTTCAAAACAGCCTCCTGTGCACAAGAAGCCCATGCCCGTGATTGCCCCTCGACCGGCCGAAACAATGAATAGAATGACGCGGGATCTGAGTAATATCGAGATCAGAGCCAACCAAGATAAGGTACACAAATACTAAATCTTTGGATATATGTATTTGTGTGCAATTTTAGGCTATCTATGCTAGTTTAGGATACTAGATCTTTCGATATATGTATTTGGGTGTAGTTGCACGCTATCTGTGCTAGTTGAGGATACTAGATCATTTATTATATATATTTGTGTGCAGTTTCACGCTATCTGTGCTAGCTTAGTCCACAGTGCTTGTAGAGGCTTGGCGTTCTTTGTCTAAGAAATTCGGTGTACTTGGTCATGCACCCACAACATGTCCTGCCTCCAGTATAGGCCATGTTAAAACAACTACGAGATCTAACCCATGCGATTTTAACGGGTGAGGATGGTGAAATACGCTTTTATAATTAAATTTCAACAGTGTTACCCGTGTTACCAGTGAGCTGTGCGAGCGTACCACGTGTTGTTGTATACTGATGGCCTAACGCATTGGTGGCATGAGAATGTTAGTGGCCATGTAGTCGACTGGGGCAATCTTGTTGAGGGATTGTCGTATAACGTGCTCGTGGTACACTTTCGCGTACAAACCTGTGTGTAAGTATGTGTTTATGGAATGTAAAAGGATGTAGTGTACTACAACTGCATGTCTGTGTGAGCAGAATTAGTATTTATGGGGTGTACAAGGATGTTCCGAACTACAAATGCATGTTTGTGTGAGCAGAATTACTGCTAGTTTCTTCAGGCAAAGTAACTGTGCAGGTGATCACTACACCGATCATCAGAACAAACACGTATCCATACGTGCACAGGCCTATCTACCATTCAAGTTCGGTACATGCAATAGCACGTGTATACCATATATGTATATATGTACTTCTGAACCTAAGTCAAACTCAGCATCCGAATGCTCACGCGGCACCATCTGCATCCCCACCTAACTCACCACACAGGTGGGTATCGCAAAGAAGAAGCCACCACCCCCCAAGAACAGCACAAGCACGGCCCCTAAGCAGAGGCGTAAGAAGATGAGCGACGAAGAGGTCATGACTAGAATCAGAGCCATAGTAGAGGACGCGAACCCCAAAGAACTATACACCAACTTCAACAAGATCGGACAGGTATATGTGTGTGTATGTATGTATGTGTATGTATGTGTGTGTATATGTATGTATGTGTATGTATGTGTGTGTAGGGTGGCGGAGATGTATGTGTGTGTAGGGTGGTGGGGATGTATGTGAGTAAATGTATGTGTGTGTAGGGTGGTGGGGATGTATGTGTGTGAATATATGTGTGTGTAGGGTGGTGGGGTATGCATTTGTGTATATGTATGTGTGTGTAGCGTGGTGGGTTATGGGAGTTGTGTGATATGTATGTATGCTTCGCAAGAAAACAAGCGATGAAGTGGTCCTGACTGGAGTCTGCGTCTTAGTCAAGAGACACCAAACCACAACAAAGCACTATACACCAACGTCCAACCAGATTAGACCGGTATTTGTGTATGTGTGCGAGTGTGTGTGTGTATGTGTGTGTGCGTGTGTGTGGGGGGGGGGGGTATTCGAGTATGTGTTTGTGTTTGTGTGTGTGTGTGTGTGTGAGGGGGGGGTTTTGGTGGTACATATTGTCCGTATCCAATTGTTAGTACCGTGCTGGGGTGTGTTCACCGCTGCTCTTGTATATACGTTCTTGTATGTAAGCTCTTGTATATACGTTTCATATCTTCATATTATGCGTACACGCCTTGGCATTTATATCCTCTCGTATGTTTGACACTGGCTCTGGCACCCAAACTGTCACTATCACTCTTCCCCAATTTATACGCCATCTGGGGTTTCTATACTTGCGCACACTACCGTCCTGGGTCGTACTCCTTTAGATGTACTGTCGTTCATCCTTTAAAAGGAGCCAATTAAAATCCGTGCCTAATAAACCACATCTCGAAAGTTATTAATTATTCAACCGTTCCAACAAACCATTTAAATCCGTGCCTGATATCCCGTATCTATGATGTATTAGTTCATTAACCGTTAAAACCAGCCAATCAAATTCGTGCCTTTCACCCCACTTCTCAAGATGCACGAGTACTCCACCCGTTAAAACCAGCCAATCCAATCCACGCCTTTTACCCCACCTACCCAGGGAGCGTCCGGCACCGTCTTCACGGCCGTGGAGATCGCCACGGGCCGTGTGGTGGCCATCAAACAGATGAATCTCGCAGCACAGCCCAAGAAGGAGCTGATTGTGAACGAGATAGTAGTCATGCGCGAGAACAAGCATCTCAATGTGGTTAACTACGTGACCTCGTATCTGGTTGAGGGGGATTTGTGGGTGGTGATGGAGTTCCTGGGGGGTGGGTCGCTGACGAATGTGGTGGTCAACACCGAGATGACTGAGGCTCAGGTACGATGAGACGTTACGACGGGGTGGTGTGTGGGTATGGCGGCATGTACTTGTGTGGGTATCTATACATGTGTGCAAATGTGGGGGGTGTTTGTGTATGTGCGTGTGTGTATGGTGGCATGTACTTGTGTGGGTATCTATACATGTGTGTAAGTGGGGGGGTGTTTGTGTATGGTGATGTGTACTTGTGTGGGTATCTATACATGTGTGTAAATGTGGGGGGCTGTGTATGTGTATGTGCGTGTGTATGGTGGCATGTACTTGTGTGGGTATCTATAAATGTGTGTAAGTGTGGGGGGTGTTTGTGTATGTGCGTGTGTGTATGGTGGCATGTACTTGTGTGGGTATCTATATCTGTGTGTAAATGTAGGGGTATTTGTGTATGTGTGTGTGTGTATGGTCTCACATGCTTGTGTGGTATCTATCTATATATCCCTGTAAGTATGAGAGTTGTTTGTGTATATACCCAGCGTGCCCATGTCCAGCACCTCCATCACTGTTACCAAGTACTGCTTATGTATTGTGTGCCTGAGCCAGACCTTGCCTATCTGAACCCCATTCGTCTCCTTCGCAGATTGCCGCGGTGTGTCGAGAGGTGCTGCAAGCTCTGGAGTTCTTACACCAATCCCGCGTCATCCACAGAGACATTAAATCAGATAATGTGCTGTTGGGACTAGAGGGTGATGTCAAGTTGACGGATTTCGGTTTCTGTGCACAGCTTACGAGGTGAGTGGGGTTTTTATGTTCAAACCATAAACGTATGTGCAGCTCGATGTGCGTATGGCGTAATTTGAATCATGTCTGGGGCCGTAGAACTTCAAGGATCAGGGATAGAAACGCGTGTAAATGTAACGATAGTGGTATACACTATATAAATATATATATATACATACATACTTACATACATACATACATACATACATACATACATACATACATACATACATACATACATATATATATACATATATATATATATATATATATATATATAATGCATAAATATATCTATATCTATATGTAGTCTACAGATATTAAATGCTCTATGCACATCTGGCTATTAAAAAGGTACTTATTTTCAAACAAGATCGTTTCCTCGAACCACAGTGACTCACAAAAACGCCAGACGATGGTAGGTACTCCGTACTGGATGGCGCCCGAAGTTGTGACGCGAAAGGCATACGGACCCAAAGTGGATATCTGGTCGCTTGGGATTTTGGCCATCGAAATGCTTGAAGGAGAGCCTCCATATCTAAATGAAAACCCTCTGAGAGTATGTGGACTTGAAGCCTTAGTTTTCAATTCTTGCCTTGTTTTCGCACTTGCGTAATGTATTTCACGAGACAAGAGGTGTTTTTTAGTTGTGGCTGGTGGGATGGTCTATTTTTTTTCGGATGATTTCTGGAGCCACCTATACGAGTGACTACTCTTTGCTTTCAGAATTTTTGTGACACTGTTATAGTTTATGTGCGTGCGTATGTACGTAGTTGTAGTACATGCTTGCTGTTTGCACGTCGGCATTTTTCACGCATGAGTGGAGGTGCTTTATCAGCTGCTGTCAACTATTATAAACTACTGTCAATTCGAAGGAGAGGTGAGTAATTATCCTATAAATTCTATTTGTATGATTGGAACTGTTCATAGTACTGGAACGAAGCTATACATGCGAGTTATGTATACTTAGGTCATCAAGCTACATTGGATTGGAGGGGGGGGTTCAGATTCGTGCGATGAGAGAATTCTATTTTGCAAGTACACACAAATTAATCGCAATTGCCGTATGAGTCAATATAAATCAACACACACACACACACAAACACACACACACACACACACACACACACACACACACACACACACACACACACACACACACACACACACACACACACACACACATATATATATATATATATATATATATATATATATATATATATATATATATATGTATGTATATATATATACATTTTATATATATAATGTATATATATATATATATATATATATATATATCCCTAGATGCCTAGATGCCTAGATGCCTAGATGCCTACATCGGACGTACAGGATCGTAAGTCCACATAAACATGCAGCTAACCAGCGTATTCGTCGTTCTCATACAGGCTCTGTACTTGATTGCCACAAATGGAACCCCTGAGATCCAAGACCCCGACCGCCTATCCGATGACTTCAAAGATTTTCTCGCGCGGGCATTGGAGATGGACGTGGAGAAACGATACAGTGCCTCTCAACTTTTGGAGGTATGTCTGGTTTTCATACGTTGTGCTGTTTGTATATGAGCATGTCTAATTGCTCGTGCTGAGGATACTGTATGGCTTGTCTAGTTTGCCAAACGTGTTTTATGCTGTGTGTTGACATACGTTCATGCGCTTGCGTGTGCGTTTGGATGATATGATTTCCGTGCTGTTGGATTTGTGAGTGTGAGTGATTCGAGTGCAAGTAAATTAACGTCAAGTTGCTTACGAGTTGCAGACATGTTATTTTATGCGCGGAAAAGCAAAGTGCTAAGTATTTTCATAGCCAAACTAAGTTATCCATTGCTTTCTTAACCTGAACGCAGCTTCCATTCCTCAAAATGGCCGCACCCTTGTCCACCCTGAAGCCCCTGATCCAATACTCTATCCAACAAGCGAGCATGAACCCCTGAAGTAGCTCATGAAATTGTTCGACTATACGAGAAGGAGATCCTCAGATGGAGCACAGCGTGTGTGCTTGTATCTATGAGTACTGGTGAATTCATCTATCTATTACGCCACAGAAATAAAGATTAATTGATGCTATATACACGTTCGCTGTAATATGGAAAATCAGGGAACTGATATCTGAATCTACACTTCATATGTATATATATATGTCTGCCTTTGTAATCGGTTTTACTCGAATCTATTGCTAACCGTTACCATGTATATTCGTCCGGTTCATCTTTGTGGAGCAATATATACTCAAAATTATAAATCTGCAGAAAGCCTTGGACACATGAATGTCGCTTTTCAATTGTATTTATAAATGTATGCAAAATTCCAGTGGTTTCAATTTCGAGACAATAGTTGATTGGTCGCGACTATCATAAGAAAGTCGAAATATCGTTCAGAAGTGGAAATTTTGCACCATATGGTTCAATTCCTGTACCGTTGCGACAAGCGAGTGGGTTGGATATTGCTTATCTGATGTTGCTGAGTCTACCCCGGTCTCGTGCACGAATGCATAAAATGTTTTTACTACGTTATCCGAAGATAGTACATACACGGTGCCGCAAGCTTACTCGAGTCATCGCCCTGCTTGACTATTCTCACCCTCAACCTCACGTTGAAAAACAGTGTTGATTGTTTCATAGTATAACCGTATAAATTACATACGATGATCAGGGAGGTATGTACCCTCAAAAGGCTTCAGTAGCCCAGTCATGGTTACTTACCATGTATATTTGCAGAATCAGTTCTTCAGCCTCAATTTGAATTTAAGCGATAGTTGACTGTTGAGTGCCGCATGCCTGACTTTAATTTCATTGGTGATTAGGTACAGTGAATACACATCTGACTGCTGACATCCCCCGATTCCTTATGTACTAGTTGCTTTCTCTCGAGAGCCAGACTTTTCCATCGACAGAGTACCCAGTAGATCCACAATTCTACATGCTCATCATTCAAAGAAGAACAAACAAAATCCCGTAGTTTTCAATTACACATCGGATGTATGTCATGTCATGTGAATAGTGACCTGATTAGCCCATATCTAACCCCAATATCTAACTCCCCCCTCGATCCTCCTCACCCCGGAATTCCAACCCGACGCAAACACGGTGACGCATCCTTCGTTCAGGGTTGAAAAACAAAACATATATTTTTTTCAAAAATATGTACAATATACTCTTTGTCTTTCTTTGAAAACAAAAACAAAATACACCACTTTGTTTGGTAAAGATATGCTCTATCCTTTTTAAAAAAAACGTATTAAATGCTGAGCTGGAAGCTCCAAAGTCCAAACGGCTAAATAAAAACAGACGTGGTCTAAATAGTAAATATTTACACATGTACTAAACATTAGTATTGAAAAAAAATATTTCAGATTAGAGATCACTATTGAGTATTGACTCTATAGTCTATACAGCCTACTTAATGCTTGTGGTCCCCGAGCTGTGGCCCTGTGGGCTGTGGCAGCAAGTGTGGCTGTGGCCTGTGTGGGCCGACCACCGGACTGCTTTAGAAATCTCAATTTTGGATCGCATTTAAAAATTTAGAATGACTCGTTCTTTCTTGCGAGTAGAGAGAGTAGCGAGTAGAGTATAGAATATTTTACCATTTAGTGCGTTCACGAACTTCACAGTTTACAGTCTACACTCGACAGTCGATTTACACTACAGAGTACAGTCTCAATAGTAAACATGCATTTAGTTTTATTTAAAAATTACACTCAACAAACGTTGATATGATATTTATCATTGTGCACTTATAATACACATATAGCCTTTTTAATTTTTTTTATGCACTATATACTATGTATTTAGTATGTACCAAGTGCTAATTCTTGTATTCTTTATGACTCCCTTAGGGCCTAGAGTAGAGGACTAGAGGCTTACTCTCTCGCCAGAGGTAATACTAGCAGGGCGTGAGGGCGACACAGGGGCAAGAGCAGGGGCCAGGCCCTAGAGAGTCGAAATCTTAATTCAGTAATTACTATATAAGGACTCTACTGTATAGGAGTAAATGGGTGAACTCAGAACTATGAAGTGTGAAGTGTGAACTGTCATCAATGTACATATTTTAGAAAAAATCGGATTCAGTGGCTGGGTTTTGATGTAAAAAAACAACAACAAAAAATATTTAAAAAATAAAGTCACAAGATATAAATATGTGCATAATATTTATTTATATATTTATAATTAAAAATACTTGAATTTATGTATCAAATTGTCATGATCATTTTGTATAGGAAATAGAGGACATCATAGCCCTCTAAATTGAACAAGGCAATAAACGTTTAAAAAAAACCCCATAGCCTTCTTTTTTATTATCCACAAGGCTATGTTTTAAATAAAAAACAAAAAAAACAACTTCTTGTAAATAAATAAATAAATAAATAAATAAATAGCCCTCTAAATTGAACAATAAAAACAAATGTATTTTTAATAAATATTATAATTTATTGTTTATCAATGTTTGTTTTTGTTATTTATTTTATTTTTGTTAAAAAACAAATAGTCGCATTGGTATTATGTATTTTTTTAAAAATAAATCATTTTGGTTTTGCAATATGATCAGTATGATGGCAATTTGAATATTATGGAGTGTTTTGTTTTTTGAAAAATAAATAAATGAATTTCAATGTAAAATAAATTTCGTAAACTGTGAAAACGCATGGATTAGTGTATTTAAGAGATCGCAATCATGTGCATTCAAAGCAGACTTATAACAAACCGCAATTTGTATGCACAATTTAAAAAATTCAATATGCTGTCCCAAAACATCATTCAGGTTGCTGCTATTGCATTCGCTTGCTCGTCAGCAGTTCTAGCGGCATGTAGTGAGGATAACGACGATTACGTCGCCGGAGTTGAGCAAGCCACTCTACAGTGGGAATCTGCCTACGACTACCGGGGCAACGAGTGCAATCAGATTGTATTTATACATTCTGTTCTGGAGAGCAATGCACCCACCTCTCCCACATGTTTGCAAGAGGGCTATGCCGCTGGTCTCAATACCGCGTACAATAGTGCCCTGAATGAATGTGGTGATTGTCAAGGGGTACCTTCTTACGACCAGGGAGTTAACCAGGCCGTTGTACAATGGAATGCTGCTTGGTCGTATATCGATGACTGCAAAAAGATCGACACTGCTTACAAACAGGTTTCGAGCGCCGGTCCCAACAGTCCCGAGTGTCTAGAGGCTGGTTTCGAAGCAGGCCTCGAAGCTAAGTATGATGCACAACTTATAAAATGCGAGCCCGAGTGTGTGGAATACGGTGAAGATTATGCGAATAGCGCATGGTCATCAGAAAGAGAGAAATACGGGGAAGACTGCGCAAATTTGGATAAGGCTTTTGAAGAGGCGAATAAGAAGACTCCTGCTACACCCACATGCTACAATCAGGCATACGTCAACCAAATCAATACATTATACACCGACTCTTTGGATAGTTGTGTGGACACCTGTATCGCAAACGGTGAAGATCAAGGTGAACGTTTAGCTCAGCAATTCTGCGGCATCAGCAGTGGTATTGAATTGTATAATGCACCACTCACGCTAGTTATTTGCAATGACCAGGAGAAGCAGGCCTGCCTAACTACCTTCGATGAAACGACTATGAGTGACTGTCCAACTAACAGGGATATTCCTGACAACCAGGAGTATTATGAGGCATTACAAGCTTCTTGTGCCATCACTATTGGCCCAGATGCAGGTAATTAAGTTGAATAAGAGAATCAGATGAAGCTAATTTAACAGATCAGGCAGCATATATCTCTTGATTGTGCGTCACAAGTCATCGAGTTAGCGCGTGGAATCGACGGATATCAGATTTTTCGTATTAGAACTGCAAATATTCTAAAAACATCAGAACTACATCAATACAAGAATAAAAGCATCCAATTTATAATTGTATTCAGTAATCGCTGAGAAATACAAAGCCAAGCATCTTTTGTAGCAAGCTCTTGTCCTAATAAAGCCCTCGTAAAATTTGTAGGTAAAATCCGCTATTAATTTTAAACGACGGGTACATGGACACTCGTTGTTCTTGCAATAGCGTTCAGGTAGCATGTTCTATGCGTAGACTAGATACTCACAGAAATACACACGGTCTACTAAATAGTTTGAATCTATAATACCAAGCATGATGTTAATCAAATTAGACTTTTTATCCTAGAGCAGATTTTTCTTCTTCCACAGATAGCGATCGCTCACTGTAAAACGAGCGGTTGCGTAGCATAATTTAATTTGCGCTAGTATGCTATGTTAGAACTATGGATATTTCGAGCTAGTGTACTAAATTGTTGATTTTAATGACAAATCCTATGATGAGGGTCATGAGGGGCATAACTAAAGAACAGGCTGCAAGCAACTGAAATGTTTTCTGTTAGAACATATACATACCGGATTCCTACTTTGATGCCAAAACAAGCCCTAGCAAACGATGATCTAATAAAAATACTAAAAAATAATAGTGCAAAATCAGTGACCTTCACAGTCATCCCGTCCACAAGGTTCATATCTTGCTTTGTGTACATACCAGGTATCAAAGCTAGAGAAGAAGATATACTTCACACAATTCGTCCTCCTCACATCCCTCTCACCTCTACTTTTTCTCTGTATCTCCTCACAGATGTAATGAAGTAGCTACCGTAGCGTTTTCAATATGAAGGAATCAAACAGACGGCGGGGAACAATATGTCTGTTTGTACATAGCTGAAGAATGCATGCGGTAAACAAAATAGAATTCTAACTGTACATAGAGAAGATAGTACCTCAAAGTATACTGCAATAAGATATTTATTCAGATGATTTTAAACAAATGAAGAGTTTGATTTAAAAGGCTATGCATAAAATGTATCTGTATTTTCTTGTTGTTGTATTTTTTACATATGTATATATGTAAGAATATAACAAAAGTATGTATTTGTAATATAGTATGTAATTTCATAACCGTATTATATTTTATGATAAATGCGTTGATACTTTTTTTAAGAAATAGAAACATAACAAAAACAATAGATCTTCGATCTATAAAAAAAAAAAACAAAAAACAAATCATAGCTTAGGGTGCCGTGACTGCCGTCTGCCAGTCTGGACGGTCTGGGGCGCCCTGGCCCTTGGGCCCTGGGGGCTGGGGTAAACTAAAATTTTATAGAAATATTTATGTTCTATTTTCACTTTTCAGAAGGCTATGTTATTTATGTACGCCTGCTCTAATAAGGGTGGTTCTTAACGAGAGGTCTCCATTAAAAGTAAATAAAATTAAAGGGTACTTTTGCGACGGTCCTTGGCTCAGTTTTTTTTTTGCCATCCCAGCCGTTGGAATTGAAACCGTAAATTTTGAGAATAAAGCCATCCTAGTGGTTGACGAAATCCAAAATATTAGTATACCTATGCCGCTCAAAATATACGAGCAATGCTGCGTCTTTCTATTGGTTGCAATATGGTAGAATATTGAGTGTCAAAGCATCGTTGTGTGAGCCGTTTTGACATTTTCACATTTTGTAAACATACTTTTAAGTTTTTGTTTGTAATAGTATATTAGAGTACAGTACATCATTGCCTACATACTTTATGAATCTTCTGTTGGTTGTAGTGTACTATACTATATACAGGAAGTAGTTCATAATATCAATGTCGCTCTTAAAGAACAAGGCGGTAACACACAAGCGACGAGAGATGCTGTCTAAACTTTACTTGCTGCTGAGAGCAATGGAAAGGAATAGAGTGGGTGACGGACTTTCCAGCTTTCAGGTGAAGTGCAATAGAGGGACGCTTGTTGCTCGTACTCGCGCGAACTGACAAACAATCTGCGCTCTGCTACAAACAGAACGCAACTTTGAGAACACTTTTCGTATGAAGTACCCGAAGTTTTTGTTTCTTGCACGTGAGATAAACGAAACATGCGGAAGAAACACATGTTGAGAGGAGGTGCAATAGATGTGGAGGTACAACTTGCTGTCTTCCTGCGTATAGCAGCCGGCGGAAAATACTAAGATATTAAAATTGCGTTTGCGATTTCTTCTGTTGCTGTTTACTACATATTCTGGAGAGTTTTATACGCAATTGATGGTTTGAATTTCCTGTAATTCCGCTTTCCAAAAGAGGATGTGCTGCGTCCCCATAGTATTCGGGTTCGATGCTGCATTAGCCTGCTGTTGCGATGCCGACATGGTATAGTTTGCGAGTCAATAACACTTGTGCAATATGATTCCATGTTCTTCGTTTTATGTTCGTATTCGACTATGTTCCATCTGTACTGTTTCCATAAATAATCGAGTGTGGATCTACCTATAACTTACAACTTCATATATGTGTGTGTGCACAATTGAATTGAGCGCTCAAAACACACAACATTTGACACCACATTTGTAAAAGGGCGGTTTTTCATTCTACCAATGAAATGTATTTACTTATTCTACGTCACAGTCGACAAACTTACTTTAACTATTCTCGTTTTTCGTTAGCTTTTTTAACAACAAATTCTGAGCACCTTGTTGTTTAATGAATTTTCGAAAAACAAAAACTATGTGTTCTCATTGGTTGAAAAATACCTTTAATTAAACGGATTTATTGAAAACTCCTCGTTTTTTAAAGAACCACCCTTGAATAGTAAATATTTCACATAGTAGGCTACTTGAGTCTTAGGTCTCTTGTTCCTCTAGTCCCCTACTCTCTAGAGTAGTCCTGTAGGCTGTAAGGGCCAAAGGGCAAGAGGACAGCTGGACAGCCAGGACAGGACGACCAGCTGGGGTTTATTTTGAATTCAGGTTTTTTCTTTCTTTCTTTTTTTAGACTCACAGCCGGTACGAAGGCTTTATTGTTTCCTAAAAAGAAACGAACAGAAAAAAAAAGAAAAAGGACACATATTCCACGTATTTAGTTTCCAACACACATGACTTGTGAGTTGTGTTGTGACAAGTTGACAACAGTCGACTTGAGTCAAGTTGGAGTGTGTTGACACGCAGATAATTAAATATTTGTAACAATTGAAATATACGAGTTATGTACCCACTTTGACTACATCGCACACTGTCGTTTGCAGAGCCACTGCCATACCGATTGTAATCATGGACCAGACTTATGATATTGTACTCTTCTACAAGTATGTAGAGATACCAGATGCCAACGAAATTGCTGCGTATGTCAAGCAATTGTGTGCCACCCATTCATTATGCGGACGTGCGATCTTGGCGCCCGAAGGTATATAATCTGTCGACGCCATTTACGAACCGACTCTCGTCTGTATCTGAACCATATAGAATGTTATTAGCTGAAACAAATTGACAGCATCAGTAGGTTCACGCATTGTATATGAAAAACTGTGCTAATATTAACACATCTTGTACATCTTTGTTTACCAACGCCAATCGCTAATCTTATCGGCATCCTCTTCAGGTATCAACGCTAATTTGGCTGGGATGAAATCCGAGGGAGGAGTGCAGAAATTCGTAGAAGCTCTGCAAGCACACCCTCTATTCGGCTCAGAAGTCGATTTCAAGATGGATTGTGTGACCAGGAATAACCAGCCCTTTCCGGATCTGGTTGTTAAAGTGCATAAGGAGTTGTGTAGTACTGGAGGGGCGATGCCCTTAGATCTGCTTCATCAGGGTCTGGGAGGAACTCACCTGTCCCCAGCTGATTTTCACAACACCCTCAAGTCTCACTGGGAAACGAACAAGAACGAAGACGTGGAGAATACGGGTAACGAGACGAAGAAAGAATTGGTGGTGTTGGACGTGCGGAACAAGCGAGAGTACGCTATTGGTAGATTCATGGACGATGCGCATGATACACAACATCAGGCGTTAGACCCCGACACCAAAGTGTTTGAAGAATGGGCGCGATATGCGGATAAACAGGTTGAAGATCTTCGAGATAAGCAAGTGCTTATGTACTGCACTGGTATGTTTGTGTGGATAGTCGTATCATATGCTTGTTGTAAAAGCCTCACCACGAAATGTTCGTAAGGGCAATGAATTATCACACACGTACTACGCGCACACACGTGTACACACAAACACAAACAAAACACACAACACACACGTGTACACACAAACACAAACAACACACACAACACACAAGCGTGTACACACAAACACAAACAACACACGCAACACACGCACGTGTGTACTGAACAAACACAAACAGCACACATTACACGCGCCAGATGCGCACACACATGCACACACGCCACACGCGCACGCACGCGCGCACGCACGCGCACGCACTGAACAACGCACGCACGCACAGAACAAACCTGCACGCACGCACGCACAAAACAAACACACGCACGCACGCTAACACGCGTTGCGCGTACGCACACACACATATATATATATATATATATAATGTATATGTATATCAATATTCATCTATATATGTGTATATATATATAATATATGTATATGCATATGTATGTGCATATTATATATATATATATATAATATAATAATAATAATATCAATATATATATCATATATATAATATATAATAATATAAATAATATATATATAATATAATAATATATATAAGGTTTGTGTATATGCATGTTTGCGTCGTATATATATGCATGCACACACATTGCACAACATTGCACGCAATAATATAATAATAATATATGATTTAAATTTTGTGTTTATTGTATATGCATGTACGTATATATATATATATATATAATATATATAATAATAATAATATATATAATAATATAATAATAATAATGCATCATCATCAATGCCACACACACACGCGCACACGCACGCGCGTAATATGTATAATGTATATAATCCATATATACCTATATATAATCATATGCGTATTGAATTGATTGGAATGCATATACAAATCACAGATGTATGTATATGGGATCATGATGCGTATACATGGGTTTTATGCACGCACGCACGCACGCACGCACACACGCACACACGTAATAATATATAATATAATATATATAATAATAATATATAATATATATAATGTATATAAATTTCCAATGCACGCACACCACACACACACACACGCGCGCACGCACACACACGCGCAGACAGATCGTTTTCGCACGCATGCGCGCGCACTGGAATGATCGCGCGCACGCGCACGTACGCGTGTATGCGTACGTAATATATATATATATATAATATATAATAATATAGGAAGGAAATATATACGTTTTCTGATGAATGCACGCACAGACAATATGGATATAAATATGTATATGTATATTGTTTGTATATATATAATATATAATATAATAATATCAAATATATGCATATATGCAATATAATGCATATATAATATATAATATAATCAGTATGGACAATATGCGTATATGGATGCATATGCATACGCTATTGCATACGTAATGCGTACAATGCATGCGTATGCATCTGCGTATGCATGCGTGCGTATAATATATATATAATAATATATATATATATGTTTACGCATCACGCGCACAATATGTATAATAATATATATATATACGTATATAATATACTGCACTGCGCACGCGCGCACGCACACAATAATAATAATATATATAATATGTCAATATATATATATATATATATATGTATAATATATGCATGTGCGTATGCATATGCGTATGCGTGCGCGTTTACGTTTTCAGACTACGTATATATGCGCTCGCTGTTGCGCGCCCATACGCGCCGCCCACCCACCGCACGCGCATCGTACGCGCACCAGACGTAATGCGCACACGCGCATGCGTGCGTATGCGTGTGCGTATACGTATATAATATATATATATATATATAATATATATATATAATATATATATATATAATATATATACCATTTTATATGTGTATGTAATAATCTATTTTCTTTCAATAATTTTTTGATAATAATATATGTGTGGATAATCTGTTTGTTTATATATGTTGCAGAGGCTTTTGAATTATAATATATATATATAATAATATACAATATATACATATATATATATATAATAATAAATATATAATATAATATATATATATATAATAATATATAATATATATATAATATAATGCATGCATACATATAATATGTGTAATAATATATATATATATATAATATATATCATATATAATAATATATATAATAATATATATATATATATATAATATATGTATATATTTACATGCATATATATCAATGTAATAATATATGTATATAATGTATATATATATAATATATAATATAATATATATATGTATATAATACATATATATATATATATATTATGTCAATGATAATGATGATGCATGTTGATACATGTATGCATACATGTATGGATGGGTTGAGTTGGATATATATCTATGGATACGGACATGGATTTTCCTCAGTTTGTGCATCTATATATATGTTGTTATGTCTATATGGACATAAGGTTGGATTGGCACTGAATACACACACACACACACACACACATGCATCGCACATCATGTACATGTATGTATAATATGTCAATATATCTAATAATATGTATAATAATAATAATATATATATATATATATATATATATATATATATATATATATATATATGAGTATGTTTTATGTTTACACATACACACACACGCACGCTCATACACAATATATATATATATATATATATATATATATATATATATATATATATATATTTTTTCACACACACACACACACACACACACATATATATATATATATATATACATATACATTTATATATATATACATATATATATATATGTATACATGCATATACATATGCATTTGCATATGCATATTTTTAGGAATATTTACTCATTTTTACTCATATATACTCTTATTTACTGATATTGTCACATTTATTTATATATATAAATCGCTATGTTAATATCTCGATTTTCGCTATCTGATCTTAGGCGGGATCCGTTGTGAAAAGGCCAGCGCCTATCTTCGATCGAAAGGGGTGGACGATGTCAGCCAACTCGATGGTGGTATACACAGGTACCTGGAGGTCTTCGGTTCGGATGGCTTTTCAAGGGAAGAATGCAGTGTTCGATGCTCGAGGGGTGCAGGTGGGAGAGGGTAAAGCGGATGTTGTGGGCAAATGCACGTACTGCGCATGCCCAGAGGAGAGCATCACATCAGACAGAGTGTGTGCGGTGTGTAGGGATGGTTTGCTGGTGTGTGACGCGTGTCGGGTGGCTAAGAATGGCGTGTATTGTTGTAACACGCACGAATACATGAATGGGGTGTACTATCCCTTCCTCGGGGGGTTTTCGCTGGATCAATTGCGAGATCAACTGGCTCAGCTGACGGACCTGGAAAGTACCGAACATCTGCTTAGTTCAGCAAATCGGCGGCGGACCGTGCGCAAACAGATCGCACGTGTGCAAGAACGCATCGGGGTGCTGCAGGATATACTCGAGGGGAATGCGGGCGTACAGGAAACCGCACTCCTGGATAATTGTCCATACTGTAGGGGCTGTGGGAATATCGGGCCGGACGACTTGCTTGGGCTGACCAACACCGATGCCAAGGGAAGGCCCACATGTGATGGCAAGTGTTGGGGTTTCATGCAAACGGAGCGGAAAGACGAGAAGTTTGATCTGAACGAGGGGAGTGCGAAGGCGCTGAAGGACCTTAAGTCCCTGGCAATCACTGACCCTAAACGAGCCCCAGGTGTAAGTTGATAAGGCACACGAATCTCAAAGCAGACTAAGTTAGTATATTGCAGGTTCCTGTGTCGAATTACTCTAGTAGGGATAATTGCGTTAAGCTCAATGCATTGACCATTAAACCAATCGCTGACTCAATTGGATATTTTGTGTAGCACCAAATCATGTTACTAGTTACTATAGGTCCTCACCGTAGAATGAGCAATATACAAACTATATTTTACACACATTTGATTGAAAATGAACCGTCTTGCCTCTACTGTGTAAGAACATATATATATATACAGACTCTTATAGTATCATCTAGCTTACACGCCCTCTCTACGAGAGTCCCTCCCCGTGCCTAAAGCGGTGCGGTAAAGGGGAAGAGGGAGAAAATGTAGTGAGGAGGGATGCCCTACTCTCCAAAAGTGTGGTCGGGATACTAGGATCAAGAGAGATAGAGCCATAAAAAAAGATGGTGGCTGAGAGTGGCACTCGAGGAGAGCAAGCTCAAGCTACCCGAAGGGACGGGATACCCTTCCGGGGATGGTGGAGGGTCCCTCCCGGGTTTCAGGGGGAGGCGGCCCGTCCATTCGGGGTTCCGTAGGGACCCTCCTACACTCCTTCGGAGTACCCTCGGGACGTAAAATCCCTCGGTATATCTGTCTACGATAGAGTGTATCTAACAGAATAGATAGTCTATCTTATCAATAGGAAGTAAGGGATATTGCCAGACACACACACATTCACACACACATTGTATATATATACACATATATATATATATATATATGTATATAGTGTGTATAGTATATAACGTTATATATAAATATATATTTGTATTTAAAAATACAAACACACACACACACACACATATATATATTATATATTATATATATATGTATATGTATTTATTTATATATATTTATTTATATGTGTATACATATATACACCATATAATACACACACACACACACATATATATCATATATGTATATATATAATATATATATATAATATATGCATATATATATATATGTCATTTATTGAACATATAATATATATATATAATATATATATATGCATGCATATATACATAATGTCACATATCACACACGCACATAATATATGCGTATATATATATATATAATAATATATATATATATATATATATACATAATATATACATAATATATACATACATACGTACGTACGCATGCCACGCACACACGCACACATATATATCATATATATAATATTAATATATATATACATACATGCATACATTATATACGTTATATATAAATATATGTATATATATGCATGCACACACACGCACGCACACACACGCACACACACACAATACATGTATATATATAATATATATATATATATATATATATATATATATATATACATACATACATACATACATACATACATACATACATACATACATACATACATACATACATACATACATACATACATACATACAAACATACATATCCTTTCAAGAAGTATCGGTTGTCAATATATTAATTTACCATCATACGTAGAGACATTAAGGGACGAATGAACAATAACCACACTTGTTCGCCTGATACTCAGGGCTCTTTTAGCGTCTTGTATTCTATTTATTCGTTTCTTCTTCTCGCTCTCGGCCTCGTAGGGAGGTAACATGTTGACGTTGATATACGTGGTTTATATATTCAAGAATATATGGGACAAGTGCGTACTTACGGTATAACCTAGGTCATGTATATTACCATGGCATATGTAATGTGAAGTACAAAATGGTGATACCCGTCTACTGAAACCGAATCTACGGGGTTTTGGTGTCCTCGTCGAGAAGAGCCGGTTATATCCAGCTCGATGACTACTAGTACTATATAGGTGCTGATCATGTTTAGTAGTATACAAAGGCTGAGCCTGCCTTTGTTGTATTTTATCATAGCATGATGATTTCTCAGTTGGCCCTAAAATTGTAACAAACAATCTTCATAATGTGCTATATTATAGCTACAAAGCCAGATATATGCGAAAGCTCACGACGATAGATATCCATTAGCATGTACACGATCTACCAAGACAATCTATTTCGAAGAGCCTAACATCCCGGGGTCTACCAAAAATCGAGGCACAAAGTTAGGCATGGCTAAAGACCAATTATACACAAGTATGGAAGCTGCCGGGTATGAAACATAGTAGGTGTATTTTCCAAACAAGGTCTGCACTCTTGGAAACTACTATCGTTGAGTATAGCCCAGTCCTGATACGCAAGTTCCTCAAGGGATTCTCAGTTGAATATTCACGAGCAAAATATAAATCTAAAACAATCACAGCATTGCTTGTTTTAGAAGACTATGAAATACCTCCTCTCTTATTGTCCTCCAAGCAGCATATTAAATCTGCCGCAAGTATAGATCATTGAATACCACAGCCTCCGAAATAGATCAATCTATGAAATGAATAGATTATATAATTGACTGTGGATTTGTGGCCACCCACATTCAGGCATTCACAAAAAAAAAAAAAAGCATACGGACGCGGTACGTAACATATATTTATATTTACCTGCGTTGGTATGAAAGACGCCGACCTTTACCTATACTTGTTATCAGTTGGCTATGATACGACATGTATTTATTCAATACATGTCGTCCCGACATTTTGTCGGACGTGTCCTCGGCACTATATGCCGACATATGTATTTTCTTTCGAAAAAAAATTAGTCAATAGAACCTCCGTATTTATAATAAACCAATGGCATAGTCTCTATTCTAAGTATCAGTATCATCAATTGCACCTAAAGGCTGATATTTTTAAACGCCATGTTTAAAAAAGGTACAGATCACTTTTCGCTATGACGACATGTGTTTAAGACCGTCGGAAACTACTTCTCTATGACGACACTCAGAAGTCCGATATACGTCATGATATTCTCTTAAACGAATTATATCGCGACGGGTCGGAAACTCAGTAATTCCGTATTCAGTATACTAAATAGAGAAGACATGTCTATGTCGTATACCAATCACCAGCCATATCAGGTCAAAGCGCCCAGTGGTCCAGGACTCCAGACCAGATGGAACTATGTAAACATAATAACATTTTACACCCGCTGAGCCGGGTGACTCTTCTAGTCGACAACGTCACTGCGACAGAGTGTCGACACTGGACAGTCCGACTGTGCGGTCCGGACTCCGGAGTGCGGTCTGAATTTTATAATTCTGAATTCTGAAAGTGGCGTCATATGGACACGCTTTCTTATAAATTTTAACCTTCCTAGATCCAAAATTATAGCTCCCTATTGGATGTTGAGTAGAACTGTATACACAATACAACCAATGAAATTCAGTAAGGTTTTACTCTTTTTCAAGAGGTTTCAGAAGTTCAGAACAAACCTCAAAAATGAGTCGATTTCATTTTTTTAAATTATAAAAGAGTACTATTTATTTCTAACTTTAGAGTGGAACGTAAAGGTACAAAGGGGTTTTCTTATTCGATGAACAAGTTCTATTCGTTTATGTGGGTCGAAAAATTGGACAATAATGAACCTATTTCTCGAATTGAACGAACATCCTAACGAAAATATACACAAACGTTAATCCTCAGAGCTCCGACTATGTACCCGTATCGACAAATATAGGGCCACAACTGTGCTATCGATGTAAACATTGAGCATATGTAAACGTATACAAATTCAGCTTATAAATTTTATTCTAAAAATCATAAACTGAGTTCAGTTTCTGTCACTGAGTAAAGTCTTATAGACTTTTTTTTCGAGTTTTTAAACTTACGACTTTAGAGTTTAGACACAGTGCCTAGCAGCCATAGCCTCCTCAAAAAAGAACACTGATGAGTGATGAGTCACTGCCTGAATGAGTGAAGACGGACTGATGAAGTCTGAGACTGAACGACTAAACCACCCAAGAATATTTAAGTGAACTTAAAAAAACTGTAACTCTGAACTTCTGAAGTTCTGATTTCTCAGTCTCTGGTGGGGAAGTGTCAGGCAATCAGAAGAGTAAAATTGTGATCACTGGGCTCCGCTGATGACTGATCTCAGAGGTGAGAGGACACTCTCAGGAACAAGCTTAGGACAGAGGTGCTGTTTTATATTGGGGACCGACGCCGACGGACTGCTCCCTACTCAGTGCTGGGAGTGTGTGGAAGGCTGTATATATATAACGCAGTTCATGTCAGTTTTGAGGTGTGCAAACTACTTTTATACTATAACATCGGAACAATGGTTACCGCCTGTACAAACTATCGAGATCTTAATGATGAGCAATTAGAAACCTATAGACAAGTTTTGGAGCTTAAGGTTGGCAAAACCAGCTCGACCCGTGTTCTGGGTATGAATGTGCCCATAGCCAGCAAGAACCAAAAGGCACTACGTCAGTGTGAAATAGAGCAACAGAGGCGTATGTTCTTCTCAGACGCGATTGATGCATCCCCCGAAACTATGCAGCAGTTGTCCGATATGAAGTCCGATGGCAGCAATGAGAGCATCGGGTTTCCTAGCGATATATTTGAGACTAACTCGTCGGATCATAAGAAAATAACACCGGAGACAAGAAAGCTACGCACACAATCAACTACAGAACGAAGGAAACGGCTTATGGCGGCACCGAAAGAGCCAATCACCAAGCCAATGCGATCG
Organism: Sphaeroforma sirkka; assembly: GCA_001586965.3. NCBI lineage: Eukaryota > Ichthyosporea > Ichthyophonida > Sphaeroforma > Sphaeroforma sirkka. Next base: position 24,436 of record LUCW03000601.1, read on the forward strand.
TTGCCCGTTACTCCTTCGACTATGCCTAGACCAGGTATTCCGTGAGGTTCGCAACCCCAACCTTAAACGGAACGAGAAATACCAACACGGATGAGCGATACAGTTCCAATACACAGTGTTTGTTTGAACGTTATACGAGATCCGCGTGCTGACAGCGCGTAATGTTACTAAGAACATTATTTACTGCCGATCTTTAGCAACACCAACACCCCTGTTCAAGGGTAACACACATAACCGCGTGTCTGCGGCATTGACTCTAACATTCTGCAAGGAGGGGGGGAGACAGGGGAGATTGTATTTCCTGTGAATTTAAGGATTTGTAACTAAATAACTCAACCTCTACGCTTCAATCATATTGAAAGCATAAAGAAGTATATCTTTTGAAAACAACCATGCAGCAATGGCTTTACAGAATATCGATATTAACTATCACGAGTTGTCGACATTAAAATCTATCAGAACATCCTGGTATCCGGTACCGATTTATAGTTGATAAGGATAAGAATACACCCTGACGTTCCATTTCCACAGGTGGATTATCATATAGTTCGTACAAGAACACGAAAGGCTCATCGGGACGCCCCATGAATTTTAAACACAAGTATTATTTTCGTAAACACTTAGTTTCGTAAACACAGGTACCTCTGGCTTCACAGCTGTAGGTGTATGCTTTAAAAGCAGTGCGTGCCCTCGATATTGGTGTGCGATTTTGAGTTGATTGGTACGCTTGTTCATTATTGGCGGTCATTTACCTGCTTCAGTGATTCGTTTAAACTAAATTTATTCCAGGATAGGCAGCTCATTCCTCGCAGACCAAATAAAATTGCAAACCAGTAAATATATATATTTAATTTAGTAATTTGTTAATTGGTTAGGTCAGAGAGATGTAACTCGATCAAACGATTTCTGGTATCAGCCATCTGACCATGTAACGTGTGACGTACCGCGCTACTTTTAAAAAACATCATGTGATGTTATAAAAGATCCCAGCTTTGTATGTATATCTTGCAGAGATCTATACTCGTTACTCTATACATATTGTTTCTCGCAGGATATGTATTTACACAAATTCTTAATTCTTACTGTTGTGCAGTGTGCACCATACACTTTATTTGAGAAGAAAAAATATATACATCCCAAGTCTCAACGGACTCAAGTCCGATTCGTAATAATGTGACATTTGTATTGAGAACACGACACCGGGTGTACATATGACTTCAGGGTCTGTCAACATGCGACAGATACGTCACGAATGTGAGACCACGTGGCATCCACATCGGAGTTGTTGAATCTGATGGCAGCCACGTGCCAGTCGTGTGACGCCGGCGGATAGGACTAGTTGTCCCAACGGACTACTGCTCTACAATAGTACACTTGCCCAAGGAATGAGAATAACCATTTAGTGTGACGCCGACGAATAGGACTAGTTGTCCAACGGACTACTGCTCTGCAATAGTACACTTGTCCAAGGAATGATAATAACCATTTAGTGTGACGCCGACGAATAGGACTAGTTGTCCGACGGACTATTGCTTTGTAGTAGTACACTTGCTCAAGGAATGAGAATAACCATTCTGGAATCCCAGCAAGAGAAGCGATAGTGTGCGACAACATGAGACATACGAGTCGTGTGACAATAGTGACGACATGTGACATCCCCAAGTTATATGACAATATGAAATGACTACATTATTAAAGTCTGCAAAAACAGTGCGGTATATAGGTGCGGCGGTATTGGCAGCTGCTGTCACTACAGTAGGGGTGCCTCGACGGCTGTACAGATTATGAGACGGTGCGATGTTTACGTTAAGCACTCCAGACTACGCAAGAAACTGGCGGCCTTCTCCCCGTCTTGATTCAAATTCGATATCTTCCTCAGGCTGGACATATATAAGGAGAACAGATAGATTCGATTATCTACTCCAGGCTAAAGGTATCCAATGAAAACAGATGAAAAGAGGCACTTTTGTTAGTTGAAAGAAAATACATCATGAAAAGAGGTGATAAGAGAGGAACAATCTCTCTCTCTCTCTCACACACACACACACACACACACATATATATATATATATATGCATTGAGTACCTCCTCGGTCCAGATTAAAGACAGGGAAGCAACTCAATTTTGGCGTACTTCCACGCAGATACTAAAGCAGACGATAAAGCAAATTGTGTGTACGAGAATGGTATATGCCCTGTACTCAATTTGAAGATGAATTCCGCGATGTTACAACACAGTTCGACAATATGTAGCCAGGTCAGCTTTTTCAGAATATCGAAATAACCGTGGATATATATATATATATATATATACACATACATACATACATACATACATACATACATACATACATACATACATACATACATACATACATACATATTATATATACATATATACATATGCATATATATACACATATACATATATATATATATACATATACATATACATATACATATACATATATATATTATGTATATACATATATATATATATATATATATATATATATATATATATATATATGTATGTGTATGAGTGTGTATGTGTGTTTGTGCGTGTGCTCTTTCAATACAGTGTACATACAGCCAGATCCTTTTATAAACAAGCACAAATCACAGAGCCTGATAGTACTTTCGACGCTATAGGTGTCATACATCTGTCTGGTTTTTGTATTTTCTCAGTCTGAAACTAATATTATCTTGCCCGCCCCATATCAACTACACACACATGTAGCGAATGTATTTGAATAAGAATAGTCCGCGACGCATATGGCAACAAAATATGCACGGGTTCAATTGATTCGAAAAGGAATAGTGAGCATATTAGGCCATTTATAACGCACATACTGACATCCATGAATTGCAGATACGTACGGTTGTTGAGAAATGGCAGTCGAACATGCCACTTGTGAGCATCAACTTACCCTTTGATGAGGTCCAGCCCGAGTTCGCTGAACCGGGTTTCGGTCTGAGTATACCACTGGAGATGAGTTTGGTCTCTGGAGCCCTATACACCCGTCAAAGAGAAGCACAAAGCGAGAGTCTGAAAATGGTGGTCATGCTAAACCGTATCAATATACACGTCACGTACCTCTGTACGCGAGAATTGAAGTATAACTCGGCTGAGGATGTATTCATGCTCTATAAGTATGTGCAAATATATATATCTATATATGTTTCTATTGTGCGGACGAGTGCATGTAGGTGCTTCTATAACCACGGAAAGTACGAGTGTAAACCGAGTGCGTGCCATATATATATATATATATATATATATATATATTAACAAATCTTGTGATGTGAAGCTCTGTTCATCTGCATATACTCCTATAGGCCACGGCCACAATACGTGGTATATTCTGTTCGCAAGACACATCTATGGTCTACCCTTGGTGCTTGTGTCGCATAATTGCTTGTAGGTTTTAAAGCAATTGGCTTGCGGCATACTGAAAAAGCTGCTGAAGATGGAGCTGACTACACATGCATGTACAGTGGTACAAAACACACGGCCCCACATCCATGCATACTGTGACCCGGATATAGACTCGTCAACATACCGACACAAGAGATGGAGCTGAGTACACATAAATGTACATTGGTACAAAACACGCGGCCCACATCCATGTATGGCTACATAGAGTACTGTGATCCGGATATAGACTCATCAACATACCGACACCAGACTGGAGAACATGCCGGTGAAGTCTCGGCAGATCATGAGGAGTTTGTATATAGTCTGCGGCAAAGCAATGACCCAGTCGAAGTAGAAGTCAGTTTCACGGGTCGGGGGAGAGGTACGCAATATGCTACACCATTCTCAGCATTCTCAGACTTTTGTCGTACAATATTCGGTATGAGCATTTTTACGAGAAGGCTTCCCAATACATTTTCTAATTCTTCTTGCTATTTTGGAACCTGTATAATGCATTCTATATCCACACCCCAAAAATCCCACAAGTTTCCCGCTACATTCTCTCTTTTCGAGCACTACTGCCAATACTTTTGGCTCATTATAACTGGCAGCACTCGATTAATGGCATAACTTGCATGCTTGTAACATTCCATGTGGATGTGCTACCTTGATAAGAGGTCCTTTGCGTGCAGCTGAGGCAGCCCCCCCCCCCCCCTCTGAACGACTGTGTAGTACAAATGCTTGGAATAATGCTACTATATGATATGTGTGGCCACTCCAGGTATTTGGTAGACAATATGAGTCAGCTTTCAGCCAGCGCTCCTGAGCCTATTCGACGAAATTTAGGTTCAAGCACTACACTTGTATGTAATCTCTTTCTATGAGGGTATGTATACAGCTAGCAAACACCAATCCATTTACTACGTTATGTAGGGGTATCACGCAGCACACGTTTATACCTGATCGGATCTACGGGTGTGTGTGCACGCGGAGATGGATGGATATCGACGAATATCTATGCCTGGTGTGGAAGGACAAAACACACTCCAACAGGTCGCAATATATATATTACCGCATGAAAGTATTTTCGGGTTTCTTTCACTCGGGTCAGAATACGATTCCAGGTGCCCATGCACACACTTCATTTACAGTTCGGTACCAAGGGCTCGAAACAAGACTACAAAACTTCCGTATTCCCATAGCCGCACCGAGATGAAAGGTGCATTGTTTAGAAACGTCACCAGAGATAGTTTGCACTTTATATATTGAGACGCCGTATTCACAACTTGGTTTTATTTTCCATGTTTACATAATATCATGCTGCATTGGGAAGTGTTTATATATATATCTGTCAAAAACCCTAAACCCTAAAACCTTCTCGTATTGTACACAAATATACCGCTGCGTATGAACATACCTTCAGCACCGGCTCGCTTGTGAGCATACACTGGATGATGCATGTGTCCAAGAAATCCGCATGACTAGCGATGAAATCATCCAATGTCGACTTAGGATTGGTCAACACAGCTTCCATCTCTTTCCACAGCGGCTCAATCACTTCACACTGAGTAATTGTGTTTATGCTTGGGATGAAAATCTTATATATATATATATATATATATATATATATATATATATATATATATATATATATATATATATATATATATAATCATGTGTAGATAGATAGCTAGGTACATGCGAGTATGGATATAAATGCAGTAACCGAGAACACGTCATCCGCCCGATGATTAAACTAATACATCCTACCTGAGTATAGTAAAGAAGGCTTTGTAGAAACTGTAAGATTCGCTGCCGCAACGCAAACGCTCGCGGACAGGTCGTGCGTGCTTTCTGCATTGTAGCTTGGCCACCTATCATCCATGTTTGCGATACCTGATGAGCGTATTAACGTGCATTTGAGGTATGTATAAGATTATATACATATGTTATATATTATATATACATATTAATCACATGTAAGATTATACACATATTATTCACAAGTAAGATTATATACACATATTATTCAAATGTATGATCTGACCGCCTATCATCCATGTTTGCGATACCTGATAAGCGTATTGGAGTGAATCATGAGCCATACATGCGGTTTGTGTACACATGCGTCTAATATAGTGGCGGTTT
>LUCW03000601.1:35000-67500 GCA_001586965.3 Sphaeroforma sirkka
CAAAGGGACACTTCGCAGCGGCACCCGAAGCTGTGGCAACATTGAGGTACTTGCCCGCCTTAATGATCTGCGAGTAGAGGCGGGAAGAGAGGGTGGAGGGGGGATCGGTCAGAAAAGGGGAAATATCGGTCAGAAACTTGGTTACAAAATCGATTGTGTATGTTTTCACCATTGTCAGAATAGAGAGGGGGGAATATCGGTCAGAAACCTGGTTTCAAATCGGTTGTGTATGTTTACAGGACTGTCATATTATTACAAGACTCGGCCTGTTTCCTTGTGTATATAAAACACTATGCTGGTCACGGAGAAACTTATGTATGATATTTTTGTGAGTTTACAAAAACTATCTCTGTAGTTAAAACCTACGAATATTAAAATGTACTTGTACAATTATGCATGTGTTAAGCAGATGGGGATGAAAAGAAGTCGAAATTCACAGTAAATACTTCACAGTAAATATAAAGACCACTGGAATGGGTTGGAAGTCGAATCTGGCTTATGCGTCTGGTTTACGCACACAGAAACTCGAGCGACCTATATAGACATTCGAACCATTACAACTGAAAGTTATAAAAAAAACATGGTACACCAAGTTAGATGCGCTTGAGTTGGGTGAGAAGATTGTTGTGCGTATGACTATATTTATATACACCGAAGGACGATGTTGGATTTGCTATAAACACTAGAAATGCATGCTGCACATTAGTGGACAGGAAAGTGAACGCAGAGTTATATATATATATATATATATATATATGAAATAATATAAATACATGTTTACACATGAATTTTACAGTGAAGCATGCGATACTCTGGGAAAATCATCTCCGCATCCTACCTTCTCCATATAAGGGAATAGGAAATCAGGACACATGGCCTCGTCTAACTTGTACTTGCGTTCCCAGTACTCTTCCTCACTTAGTGCATGCCTATTTTTTATTAGTGGAGACTCTTGAACCAGAAACTCCCTGAAGGGATCGACTGCAATGTTATAAATAGAACAGACCATATTTGGATATCGTTCGAATGAGAAAGCAAGGCTGCAAGGAATGTTCTCTCGACTGCGTGTGTGTGTGAAATAATACAAAATCGCTCACTGTAGAGACCAACAATACATACGCGCCTAACAGTCCTATGTATGTATTTGATCAAGTGCCTTCCAATAGACTGAGGTCCAATACATGCGTATCGCTCCTACGTATAGGATGACACGTTTTTATGTAGGTAAAAGTACGCAAGACTGTCTGATGGACAGGTATGGAGAACATACGACGAACCGACGCCACACTGACGTAATGCGATACACCATGCTACACCCCAAACACCTTCCAATCCAATATATACACATCGCGTATGTGAGTTTTTGTAGGGCCACATACATTCATAAATACATGTACAAATTCAATTATATATATATATAAACACACACAACGCATCATCCTCCTGCTTGTAGTATATCCATGACACCATCGCGCCAGAGTGTACAGGCAAGACGCACAGTCGTACGACTACATATATGCACAAAAATCTCACTGGAAGTACACACACAACTGCAACCACATGTACATATAAATTATACGCACACTCACATTTTACGCCTTATATATATATATATATACATATACATATACATATATATATACCACCTTCTAGTAGCATAAAAACTTAGATATTTATATATACATGATATATTGATACCACCTTTCAGTAGCATACACACTTATATATTTATATATATGTGATATATATATAAATATATATCACTTTACATTAGCATTCATACTTAAATGTCTATATATACATGATATATATATACCACCTTCATATAGCACACATACTTTATATTTATATATACGATATATATATATATACCATTTTCCAGTAGCTTACATACTTTTATATTTATATATACATGATATATATATACCACATTCCAATAGCATACAAACCTACCACTCCTACCTTCAAGTACGTTCAGGTGCAAACACACTCACGCAAGGGCCTCAAGCCTCCTCCCCTATATCAGAGCATGTGTGTAAGCTTATAGACACTTCATTGTACACACATACACACCTCACCCTGAAAGTAGCATATATTCATATATCGTATCTTCTTCATGCAGTCGGCGCGTCAGCGTTGCGGCGTACAGCGCACACGCATACGTATAAACACACTCACACAATGTCCTGTACATGGGACGCATACTACCCATTTAGATTACGGATATAGGGCTTATTCGTATGTTTTTACACACACACACACACACAGAGAGACACAGATTTATATATAGACACACACACACACACACACATAGACACACACACACACACACACACACATAGACACACACACACACACAAAACACACAAAAAACACACACACATAGACACACACACACACACACACACACACACACACACACACACACACACACACACACACACATATATATATATATATATATATATATATTCCTGCAGCAAACATACCTATAACCCCTTCATACAGCCATCGTCCCAGCGTGTCGAGAAAAGGTACGCACGCTCGCTCTGCCAGGTGTGCAAGTAAGGCCCTCTCCGGACTCTCCTTGTAGCACTTCATGGCTTCACCGTGCAGCAGGGTGAGCACACCCCCACCTCGAAGTTTGTATTTCTGCATATGTACGTGTACGGGTTGTACTAGATTGGTTGGTAGATATGACAAGTGTGTGCATATCAGCTGACAGGCCAGTATTGGTACTTACCCACATATACGTGTGTCTACTCGAGCTCCTCTAGAGGTTCGCATAGTATCACTCCACGGCCCAAAAAGCACAGTCGCGGTTGATCGATACTGTAATTGTACCACATGCCTGTTGTATATAAGTACGCGTGCACACGAATGTGTCCTTTGAATATATATATATATATATATATATATATATATATATATATATATATATACGATCACCCCAAAACGTTACTTCTGCATCTTCGTTTGTAGCTTGACCATATACTACGGGTGCATGCTCTAGCATATACATCAATGTATGGTCACTGCAATATTAACTATAGTACATCCACTTGCTCTCAGCCGTGGTATAAGTCTCACATACACGAGTACACTAAAATGGCAGATACGATATCGATACATCACTCCCATACATATGCTTATACAAATATTCACCCTTATTTTCGTAACATATATACATACACTCACATATATACCCGTATTTTCTTGACATATTTACATACACGCGCATATATACCCTATTTTCATGACATAAACAATACAAATACACGCATATATACCCTTATTTTCATGACATAAACATATACAAATAAACGCATATATACCCTGTTTTCATGACATAAACATATACAAACACACGCATATATACTCTTATTTTCATGTCATAAACACAAAACAAATACACGCATGTATACCCTTATTTTCATGCCATAAACATATACAAAAAAACCCCTATATACCCTAATTTTCGTGACAAGCTTTGCCAACAACCCAAGCTTGCGCATGTCATCTTGAACCAGCGCCCACAGGCGTTGTAAAGTCAACTGTCCTGCGTGAAATTGGTTCTCCAACTGCGCCACAAGTGTAATATAAGACTTAAGTATATCGTCAATCGCCCCTCGTAAGGCGTGCTGCACCCGGCCGGGCTGCTTTCCAGGTTCTTTGGACTGTATAAAGAGGTGATTTGGGACAGAAGGGTTGTTATATATATATATATATATATATATATATATACATGTATACAAATTATGTATTCTTCTTATTTTTAAACGGAAAACAGACTGGAATGTGAACAAAACCGCTCACAAACACACATCTGGTCAAATACCATCGCCTCCTCTCTATAGATGGTGGCACGAGTATACTCGATGTGTTTGAAAGTATAAGGGATTTATAGATGCATATAAAGAGAGTATCTCCAAGTGCTATACGTATGTACTATTAGATTTGACAGCACCTACACACACATAAATACGCACACACGCACACACACACACACACACACACACACACACACACACACACACATATATATGTACACCGACCGTTCTCTCACGTTGTGACCTCCTGAGCAAAAGCAACGCCCCTCGTGTACCAGTCGTAAACGAGATACGTGACTGGACGCATGCAAAATTAAATAAATTACTCTTGTAATAATGTACTGACTAGATACAAAATTATATACATACATACACACACACACATGTATATATATATATATATATATATATATATATATATATATATATATATATATATATATATATATATATATATATATATATATATATATATATATATATATATATACATACATACATACATACATACATATTATACATACATATATATATATATATATATATATATATATATATATATATATATATATATATATATATATATACATATATATATACGTTTGTGTTTGTATATATCTTATAGATAAATATACATGTCCCTGCTCCCTGGCCATGACTTCAAGGCCATAGACCACACCCCGAGTATATACATTGAGTGCTGTGACCCGTTAATATAAATGCAAGCATACGTACAACTATCTTAGAATATCATACATCAATACCATAATGTTATGATCAAACATATATAAGTACACCGCCCCCCGCACATGTACACACATATAAATACATGTATATACATCCACGTACATGTAGACACATCGACACACATGTACACACACCCACACAAATGTACACACATCCAATCACATGTACACATCCCCACACACACATATACACCCACCCACACATATGTACACGCACCAGTTCATGCTCCCCGGCCATGACCTCCTGGCCATACGCTATCCCGCGGGTGTATTCATCGAGTACTGTGAAATGCTCACACAACGGTAGCAGGCGTTTGGTTAGGTCTGATAGGCTCTTGTCTAGTGATCTGTCTATCCTCCACATATGCCCCTCAGTACTACTACGGTGGACGTACTCGCCGGGTATGCCAATCATGACGAAGAGTAGATCTTCGAGTATTGCGAATTCCTGCGCGCTTGTAGACATGCTGGGGTAGATAAATGGGGGGGGGGTCGGTTTACGTTGTAAATAGATATGTACTATATTGAACTAATAGTATAATAATATAATAATATAACAATATAATAATATGATAATACAATAACATAGTAATATTATTATATAATAACATTTCAATATAAAAATACAATAATATAAAAATATATTAATACAATACTCGATAATAATATTAATAGCTCTCGCAGAACAAGCTCAAGGCTCATAGGGCGAACCCGAACTCTAAAAGTTGACGGTCTTCCCTGATGTAACACTATTGTATGGTTAAACGTCCCAGTCGGATCGGCCAGAAACGGACACTGATGTGTTGCCTTGAGTCTTGATTTTGCAAAAAAAAACTTTCAGCGATAGTACCGAACTCTAGTGTGATGCGGTTTTACGTTTACCTTGGCCTGTCTTGAGTGGACTTTACAGCTAGGAGGGATTGTAGGTCAAGAACTGGACCACATATAGCTACATCAAAAACGGGCTTCACATCGTTGTTGTCGTTTACGACCACATTTATTGAATGATAGAAGAAGTGGTACCCAGGACAGACATAGTCCGATGAACTAAATAAAGCACGATATGAACAGATACAGAGTGACGTACTGCACTGATATATATATATATATATATATATACATATATATATATTGATGTAGCTGCACTGACCTATCCACATATATATGGATATGTTGAAGTTTAGGTGTCAAATCAACCTTCAAAAGGAATATGTACCAACGATTAGCTGGTGGGTCACTAATAAAAATTCCATACAGCGCTGTACCATTAACGCCCGAGACACACGACGTTGTAAGCTATGAGTAATACCTACCAATGACGGCGGTGTGTGAGTAATGAAGTACATTCATGGGGACCACACACAGGGTTTAGGGGTTTCTTTGACTAGGTTCAAAGAAAGCCTTGCCATTGTGTACGTTTCACTAGCTCGTTCATATTATGTTTACGAGACCCGAATCCCACAAATAAATAGATTGGACAAATAGCGAGAGAGTATTCAAGGAAAGCCTTGTCATTATGCACGTTTAACTAATTCGTTCATACGTGTTTACATAACCCGTATCCCACAAGTAAATAGATTGGGCAAATAGCGAGAGAGTATGGTATAGTAGTCGTAGTGTAGCCTGGGAGGAGAGTAGGCCCTGTTGTTTTGGTGGTATGGCAAACATAATCGCTAATCTTCGCATATGAATCTCTCCCTAACTAAAAATAAGAAATACCGGTCACGTAACTAGAGGTGAGCAGTTTGTATAACATGAATGCACTCATGTACAATATATAGCAATATACAAAATAATAGACGATTATACTCATGTATACAAATGTAAAGATATATACATATCTCCATTTATATATGTATTGGTATATATATATGAGAAACATACAAATATCCGTACCCCTTCCCGGAAAACGTATAAAGGGTGAAGGGGCGTGGTGTTCCTGTCGAAGACCGAAAACATACCCAAAAAAGCTGCTATAGTACTTAAGGTATCTCAATGCGTTTCAAAAACTATGGACAATGGATTACTGCCGACAGCCGAGCTGAGCAATGTATGGATGTATATATATGTATCCAATGTATGGATGTATATATGTATCCAATGTATGGATGTATATATGTATCCAATGTATGGATGTATATATGTATCCAATGTATGGATGTATATATGTATCCAATGTATGGATGTATATATGTATCCAATGTATGAATGTATATATGTATCTCGAGCTGTACGCGTATGCGTGTACGAGCCTGCGCCAGCCGAGCTCTGGTTACAGGGCAGTTACCGAAACTGCAGGGCACACCAATCTCTTACACAATAGGAAGAAACTCAAGAAAGTACATACACAATACACTTATATGCACGCAGCTGTATTTGCACACCCACATCCTGTTGGCATCTTCGTATGTGTATGTTTGTCTGAGATTATTTGCGGGTTTAAGCATTCGTTCACTATAGAGCTCGTGAACTTAGTGTTCGAAGTATGAGTTTTAATATACTGGATGTAGCTGTCCATAATTATAAGACAGTCACTCATTTGTTATATATGCAATATTTCTGTATATATACATATAAATATTGATCTCCATCAATCTATGATAGCCACAGCACCACACTGCCTGTGTTAATACGAATACCAGATTATGAGAAGAAACATTCACCATGCTTGCTTTGTATAGTGAGCTGATATGTGAGAAGCCCTTTAATAAGACGAGCGACCGTTGAACCTTACGCTCCTATACGCTCCACTTGTTCTATTCAGCAGCCAAACTTACCCCGGCAAATGAAGTATGCGCTCATAAAAACATCGAAGGAACATATTGATGTGAAACCCTAAGCCCTAAAACATCGCTTAAGTATAAACTGAGGCGTAACATGTAATATTCAGTACGGTATATAACTGTCCGCCAGGTACTTTCGAGCATGTTTTTTGTTGTTGTTAGAAATGTACCGTCCGTGTACACAGACCGGCCCGTAATGAAACGTTTGAATAGTGTGATAGTCCTGCGAGGGCTTTGTATCTAGTCCTTCGACCACGTACATGTGGTTGGCGCTCGGGTTTATGCGAGATGTTAGGTTTGTGAGATACTATAAGGTTTATGCGAGATGATAGATTGTGAAAAACTATAAGGTTTATGCGAGATGTTAGGTTTGTGAGAAACTATTTCAGTATAAGCATATTGGCAATGCTACATGCATTACCTTCCCCAGCTAAGTTAAACGCGGTGCATATAAAAAAATTAAGCTTAAACGTACGCAAGCTTAAACGTACGCGGTAGGTGTTGTTACTACAAGCAATCAACGTCGTGGCATACACCGGATCACATTCTCAGACACTCTTGGTCAACTATCAATACGGAACATACTCTCAACACCATAACACATTCGCATAGACCACAACCCGTGCCACCACGAGTGCAGCTAGAACCACACCCGTACACCATGGCGTAATAGCATCATCTCAACCAAAACTAACAGAACGTTTTAAACCATATGGCCACATTACAAACATGCTGATGGAGCACCCGGACCTTCCACACGCTGAGTACTATATCACACAACCAGTGGTTTTAGGGTTACACTACTGCAACTATCACTACATACGAGATCATTTTCTACTTTCACACAGCATATCTGCCTAGAACCATTCTCATGCCCACACTAACACCCCCGCCTATAGACTTTGAAATCCTTTCTCTCCGTATACCTGCCAATCTCCACCAACTCTATATTACATCCATCCGTAATAGGAAGCCTCATTCCTCCTTCTCACACAGTAAACCTTACCTGCCAATAGACCCCCACGGAGATCCCTTCCTCTGTGTGCTTTCTTCCTCAAACCGATCCTCATCCATATCTTCGCCCGGATCGGCATGGCCAACTAACCCACCCAGACGAGTGCTGCCTTCGTAGTGGTCAGATGACCGTGTGTGAGAGGAAGGCATACCCTGTGTACTTGCATGGGTGTCTGTGTGTCTATTTGTATTTGTATTTGTATTTGTGCGTGTGTGTGTATCTGGGTAGATGTGTGTGGCTGTGCTTGTATTCGCGCGTGTACGGGTGTCTGGCTGTGCGTATGTGAGTGAGTGTTGTCGTGCGTGTGCGCTATCCCGGTAGTTAGAGCTTGCGTCACGTACGCTGGCGCTTCCTCTTTCACTCCCGCGATACTCTCTACTGCTCTCCCTATTTCCAGATAAACCTGGTGTTGGCCTAATATTTGGCGTCTTCTGGGAGCGTGAATACCCCCCACTCACCCCAAGTGAGGGTGTTGTATGTGTATGTGAGTATGGAAGTCCCGATGTGTGTGCTCTTTGCACTGGTGCGAATTTGTATGTGCTTGTACCTGCTACATCGTCTAAACCTCCATCTCTATCGTGTGCATGTGTTACTGACTGTGGGCGTGGCGCAATAGACATACTGTTTTCTATCATACATACAGGTGCATACACGCCACTGGTCTGAGCACGGGTCAGTGAAAGTGTCTTACTAAGTGGTCGTACAGACGGGTCCAGCCTAGTAGACCCACCTACTCGATCATGCATGCTGTAGTTGCTGATACTAGCCTTCTGCGCACGGGTGTCTGACGAAGCGCGTGCCCCAGTGTACGAGTCTGTATTCATATTCGTGTTTGTATTAATATTTGTGTGCGAGTACAACCCATTTTTGGAGTTATCAGAGTGCGTCGCAATACTTGCATGTGGGTTAGTATCTCTTGTGTATGTACGATCGTACGTATTAGAACCAGAGTACGGCGCCGCAGATGCTGACCTATTGAGCGTTGTATTGGTGTATGTTAATGCATCTCCATGCTCATTCAGCACACTGGCACTCCGCCGGTCACCCTGGTTAGGTGTTGATCGATACATTCTAGTGAAGCCTTCGGTACTCGTGTGCCATGCGATAGATACAGGTACAATGTAGTACTAGAAACTACGATGCATCAGTTACGCACAGTGTAACAGCCACATGTACGACTTATCGTTGGAAGTCCTGCATGAACACCACATAAAACCACACTTAAAGGAGCCACTATAGAGTGCTCAAAGATTATAGCTGTGGTTACGAGGAATTAATGTTCGTATGATTACAGATGATTTCCCTGTAGTTTCTCTCGAAGTGGTACTCTGTCCCAAACCTGACGCTAGACTAATAGTTGAATGGATGTGAACGTGTGTAATTAACATAACACTAGTATATATAAGATTTTGTACGTGTGTATTATACTAAAACCATGCGTGTGTCCAATATGTGCATACTCGACGGCATTATAGGTTCCCCACTTGTCTAATACTGCAGATATATACATTTCGATCTGGCGCTGGTGATATAATATTAGTATGTGTTATATGTAAATAAATATTTGAAATACATAAGCATATCAACAAAATCTATGTGTTGTGTACCAAACCGGCAAAAGACCCGCCAAATATTTTAACCAATTATATAGCAGAATGAGATAGAATTAAAAATAGATTCTGTAAAAAAAATATAAGGTTTTATTTTTATTTTTATTTTTTAAATCAACCGAAACAAAATATAAAACAAGATCCCGGACCTCAGGGCTCAGGCCCAGGCCTCAGAGTGACCGGGTCCCAGGCAGCCAGGCTACGGCCCAAAGACCACACCGCCACAGACGCAGCCTCCGAGGCTGCAGGTCTCAGCCCCCAAGGCCCAAGTCTCTCGACTCAGCAAAATACTTTTACTTTATACATGTACGTTTACGATCAACGTTTATATAAATAGTTGTGGCCCGATGTTTGTGGCGACGGGTCCATGTTTAAGGCCCTGAGGTTCAAACTTTCGGAACATTCTACCCTCTATGATAATTGGCATATAAAATTTTACATAGTGTTTTTAATATAGGCCCAGAGGCACACTATGTAGTTAGAGGGTTATGCCTAGTAAAGCCCCAGGTCCAGGGAACTGGGCTCATTCTTTCAACTACTAATGCAGCAGTGCAGCTAATAACACTTTATTTATGTATTTTTTTTAAATATTGTATAAAAAAACAAAAAAGGGCTCTGAGACTGGGAGTCTCTAGTCTGGGGACTCGGCATCCGGCAACTGGCAAGTGTAATTTATATTTTTTTATTTACATACATTTTGATTTTCGTTTCTCCGTCATTGCGCACAAATTGCCAAAACACCAATCGCTGACAGATTTAAAATACACCAGCTTTTTTTTTACACATTAGTAGTTGAATAAACACTTACCATTGGTCATGTAAGCAAATGATACTTGCTCAGATGCCCGTTTACCCCATTCAGCCATTCATTTCTTCAGTCGTCACCTCGTCAGTCTTCAGTTCTTCCACCCCCCCCAACTCCCTGCCCTCGGGGCCCGGGCCCAAAGCCCCCCAGAGTCCCACGCTCCTCCTCATTCCATACTACCCATGTAACGAGAATGTTGTCCTATTCCACGCACCTATGTACCAATGCCTGAAATCTAATTTAAACCCTACTCTCTAGCAACTAGCTACTAGCGAGAGAGAGAGAGAGAGATCGCTAAAATTGAAACACATTATGATGGTGTGACTTTCATCATAACTAATACTATGTTTGGTGATTTGCTGACATACACCGATTTCCGGGAAGCGATTATACTTTGTATTCATTTAATAAATATGTAGGACAGTTGTGACTTGCTTGTGAGACGGTGAGAGTCACGACTGGTGCAGTGATGATCAGATCTTCAGAAGTGTATGCAAAATATTTAAAATATTTTATATATAAAATGAGGTAAATATTGTAAAAAAAATCTGTAAATACCAAAAACTCACATCCACGACGCGAAAGCTGTCAACAAAAACAGTACGTTGTAGTTAAGACAACTCAGATACGCTGTGACCTTCTCTGTGCAACAGTAGAATAATTCGAAGAGGCATAGCACAGTATGTTTAGTCAGTGTATACTGCAGAGGGTGGCGGCATCGCTAGTTCTAGCCACAGCTGTACAAGCAATTAACGATGTTGATCAGTGCGGAAACAACAACGGTAAATTCACTATCAAGATTAAAAATGGTGACTTGAGGCCAGATAGCAGCTCCAATACTATGGAATTCAGAACTATGGTCAACAATGTTGAGTGGATGAAGACCAAGCCCAGGTACGAGAGCGACGGCTTCGTATGGAATATTGAGGGACATGTACACCGATTCGACTGCGCAGTCATGTATTTCGAGCTGTTCGAGGATGGATGGATCGGTAAGTGACGTTTTGTATTACTACATACTTCCTAGACGTCTGTACCGCACATACATTCTCACGGGTAGTTTTGCTCTGTCGTGCAAATAATCGATTACGGCTGGTGAAAGTATTCATACATATACACACAGACACACACACACACACACATATATATATATATATATATATATATATATATTGTTGATTTATACGGATATGGCTACTAGTCTTGTAGGTATGCGCAGAGGGATCTTATTTCGGCTGTTCAGGTGTACAGCGTATTTGTGGTTCGGTCTGGGAATAGATGTCCACTTATTCATGTTTGTCATCTAAGCTATATTTATACGCCTTGCTCTTGAACGTGTTTTCGGAGAGTTGTTTGGCTTAAGATATACCAAGGTATCACAAGTCAATCATTCGTCACGGATAATTTCTTTTTTACAAACGAATATTCTTATAAGGCTTGAGTGATGACGTTAAATTAAAAGCGTGGTAGATTTTTTAAGACGGATCTTTTATCGATTCAACATCTGCTTCCGTTGACATCGACTGACGGCTTGGGCTAATTAAAAAAAAAAAAACACATCACAGACAACGATACACGCGACTGCTATATCCTGGACCCGCAAATTGCGCAAGCAGCAGCACAACCCGGTGTAGTGACTCCACTGGAAATTGTTTGTGACGATGATAAGGGTAAGCATGTTGTTCACGTAAATATCTTCCTAGTAGCAATTTTAGTGGTACCACAGCGTGTTATTTGAATCGCATACTCGGTGCTTGCTTGTCATTCGAACCTAAAATTTGGCTGAGCATTCAATTTAGTACATGTGTTACCAATATGTGACGGTAAAATTTGGTTGGACATTCAAATTAGTACAGATGTGATACCAAAATGTGGCGGATTAACTGCACAAGTGTATTACAGCTTCGAAGCGAGATACACTAAACCGCAACGTGCATATATTTGAAGTTCATAGTATATTGGCTGTTTGAAGTTCATAGTGTATTGGCTATTTGAAGTTCATAGTATATTGGCTATTGTGTATTGGGTATTTGAAGTTCATAGTATATTGGCTATTTGAAGTTCATAGTATATAGGCTATTTGAAGTTCAGTGTATTGGCTATTTGAAGTTCATAGTAAATTGGCACTAGATTTACCAATACCGTATATCACACAACCTAACACACAACCTCAGTTAACTTCAACGACCTCGTGTGGTACGGCCAACCCGTACATACAACCAAAGCCACAGAATTCATTTGCCAACCCCAACCACCAATACTGTACTAACGCGTTCGATATTCCATCGTCTACAGGTACAATCAACATCGATTTGACCTTCGAGCCCTGGTCAACATACAACAAACAAACAGCCGATCCACTGCTTGTTCCAGACGTCTACTACCCCACGCGAACCTGTAGTGATACCCATCTCTATAACGACGCACACTTCCTTGAGGAACAATTCCCCGATATGGGAGGTGACGATCTGTGGAACCGTATGTACGCTGAGATGGCCGCAGCCCAAAGGTTTATCTACATTACCGGGTGGTCAGTATACCCCACTCTGCGTATGATCCGAATGCCCACGCCTGGAGAGACCCTGCAGGATTTGCTGATCAGGAAAGCCGACGAGGGTGTGCAGGTAGTTGTCATGGTCTGGGGTAATGCCGTGCCCGTATTCGCCACATACGATCGCGCGGTGGAAGACGCATTTGAGGGCACTAACGTCAAAGCCATACGAGCGTTCCGGCGCATACCGGCCCAGTTTAACCTCGAGAGTTTCGGGGATGTGTCCTTCACGCACCACCAAAAGGAGGTGCTCATAGACAACGAAGCCGGTGATATGATTGCGTATGTGGGGGGTGTCGATTTGACCACCGGACGGTACGACGACCAATCACATCCATTGGTGGGTCGACCGGCGAACGTGGACGCCGATGACTACTACCAGAACACGTACGCCGACGCCAAAGCCGGCGTCACACCGCGCGAGCCGTGGCACGATATCCACTCACGCAACACCAACCAGGGGGCTGTGGACGCGTTCAACAACTTTGTGGAGAGGCACGAGAAAGAGAAGGAGGAGGATACCAAGAACGCCGATAGCGTCCTGGTCGACTGCACAACTCTCGCGGCATTCGCGGCCACGGCGACGTGTCCGGCGAATGATACCTGGACCACGCAGACGGTGCGATCGATTGATGTGAACAGTTTTATCCCCAACCCGGAATGGGCCACCCCCAAGACCATGAGCACCATGTCGACGGGCGAGTATAACGTCGATATGTCTGTACATAACTCGTACATTCACCATATCATGGCGGCTAAGAAGTTCATCTACCTCGAGAATCAGTACTTCCTGGGCTCAGCCCAGTACTGGCCCTCCTCACAGACTATGCCCCAGAATGAGGTACCCATTGCCCTGTCGTCACGTATTACTGAGGCGGTCCGGGACAGTCAAGAGTTCTGTGTCTACGTCACCACACCGTTGTTCCCCGAGGGTCTCCCCGAGGCCGCGTCTACACAGGTATGTAAATAACTTGGCCTTACTAAGTACACCTGGCTGTAAACCCTAAAACCCGAAACTTTGAAAACCTAAGAACTTTCTATACATGTATGTAACTTAGCCTAACTACGCACACATAAGCTTGCGTCACTCGTGGCTGGTCAGACTATTACTGACTAGTCACCACGTGCATTTTGAAACCACACTGTTTCGGATATTGCAGTTTCGACCACAATGTCGGCGTTTACGAGTTACTCATAGCTTCTACACAACCCAAAATTACAGGAAATCATGTACTGGCAATCTCAGACCGTGGATATGATGACACGCACTGTCGCTACCGCCATCAACGCACAGAAGGCCAAGGACTCTACGTTCAACAAGAAAATATCCGATTATCTCCAGTTTTTCTGGCCCGGAAACCGGCAGTACAACGATGTGATGTCACAAGATAACGCCGAGATGATCTACGTCCACTCCAAACACTTGCTTGTGGACGATACCATCTCCATCATTGGGTCTGCCAATATCAACGACCGGTCCATGAACGGTGATCGAGACACCGAGATCGCCGTAGTAGCCCACGAGCCTACGTTTGTGCGCACGGCTTCGGGCAACACCACCACACTACCCAAAGGGAAGGTATACGAACATCGCAAGCGCCTGTGGACAGAGCATATGGGCCCTACCGTGTACGCCGCGTGTGACGCCAACCCGTGCTCGGCCGAGTGTAGCCAGGCACTCAAGGACAACGGGCAGAAGAATATGGACACGTTTTACCTACCGCTGGACCAGCGCGTGGATCTGGATAATCATTTGATCCGGTTTCCCTATGCTATCGATGAGGAAACGGGGGCTGTGTCAGCTATCTCTGGGAAGGAGACGGTGCCGCATAAGGCAGGTCTGGTGTTGGGCAAGCCCAGTACCGCTGTACCGGACTTTGGAACGACGCGGAACCGTCCGGTGAGGGTTCCAGCCGGGCGGAAATAAAGCTACGGAGGAGGATAATATTTAGTGTACATAAATATACAATTAATAAAGTAAAAGCTACGGAGGAGGATAACATTTAGTGCACATTAATATACAACTTATAATGCGGAGGAGGATAACATTAAATGTACATAAATATACAATTAATAAAGTTAAGGCTTCGGAGGAGTGTACATATATAAACAATTAATAAAGTTAAAGCTACGGAGGAGGATAATAATTAATGTACATATATATAAAACAGGACAGCCTCGAACACAGTAGGCTCGTTCGACGACTGGTAGTTGATGTGTTTGTGTGCAAAAGTGTAATAATTGTGGCAGTGTACGTGATTGGCACACTAGCTTATATGTACACTGGTGTCATATACGTGCCATATAAGTTACACTTATATGTACACTGGTGTCATATACGTGCCATATAAGTTACACTTATATGTACACTGGTGTCATATACGTGTCATATAAGTTACACTTATATATACACTGGTGTCATGTCATACGTGGGTGTGTGAAGGACAGGTCCGCGCACGTGAGCTAATGCAGTCACAGATATTCAACCGGCACCGAACCCAAATCCACCACAACTAACACATCACAATCTCTATGTGTATATTTGCAAACCCAGACCCAAGTTCAGCTTATGTATGTCGGGCCCATGTTCAGCTTTTGTATGTCTGGCTCGAGTTCAGCTTATGCATGTCTGGCCCAAGTTCAGCTTATGCATGCCTGGCCCATGTTCAGCTTATGTATGTCGGGCCCATGTTCAGCTTTTGTATGTCTGGCTCGAGTTCAGCTTATGCATGTCTGGCCCAAGTTCAGCTTATGCATGCCTGGCCCATGTTCAGCTTATGTATGTCTGGCTCGAGTTCAGCTTATGTATGCCTGGCACAAGTTCAGCTTATGTATGTCTGGCCCAAGTTCAGCTTATGCATGCCTGGCCCAAGTTCAGCTTATGCATGTCTCGCACAAGTTCAGCTTATGTATGTCAGGCCCAAGTTCAGCATATGTATATCAGCTTATGTAAGTCTGGCCCAAGTTAACCTTCTGCATGACAGGCCAATGTTCAGCTTATGTATGTTTGGCCCAAGTTCAGCTTATGTATGTTTGGCCCATGTTCAGCTTATGTATGTTTGGCCCAAGTTCAGCTTATGTATGTTTGGCCTAGCTTCTGTATGTCTGGCCCAAGTTGAGCTAATGTATGCTGCAGGTTTAGGATCAGTCGGTTGGAAGGTAGTGTACGGTTATGGCGGTGTGCACAACTCGCGTGTATGCTAAATAGGGCCTGTGTGATCAGTGATCACAGCACCAAGCCCCCTCGTCTATTTGTGTCAATACGCTGGCGACAAATACGGCGTTTATACCGGTGTGGGTTCGTTCATCCTAACCTGTAGCTTGCGTCGCATGTGCCTGTGTAGGCTCGTTCATCCTAGTCTATAGCTCACGTGACCCACCGTTAGCATGCATATGTAGTCATACACGTCCGTACCTCAGGTGGTTTTGTTCATCAATACAAGTACTGACACGTGTCCGCTACAGAGGATCCGTATTGAAGTGTACATGCTAACCCTCACAGGCCAATCGTTCGGTCCAAAGTATTCTATAAAAGGGATACTTACGTGCACTGTAGTTCACATGAACTTCCCATTCCTTTTTACTTTGGCTAAATCGCTGACACAAATCGGGCGCAGCAAGACCGAACTGAGGCTTGGCTAACAAGTACCAAACGCGTTAACTCCTCATCACTCTGGCCAACAAGTACAAAACGCGTTAATTCCTCATCTCTTGGGCAAACGAGTACGAAACACAATCCCGAGTGGGAACAAAGAGTGATCATGTATTGTGCGCTTCTAAGCAATTGATCCGAGTCCTTCACACACACACACACACACATAATATATATATATATACATACATACATACATACATACATACATACATACATACACATACATACATACATACATACATACATACATACATACATACATACATACATACATACATACATACATACATACATATACACACATATATAAATATACATATATGCTTCCGTGGTCAGGGTTCGTACATTGCAGCAAACCTATACGCACATGAGTGAACAGACATACGCCCAAGTACGCTTGTTTATTACGAGTCTACTGAATTCGCACTTTCTGGCATCTAAATTACCGTCACCCACATATTTATATATATCCTGTCTCGGGTTTACATCTACCATTGTATTGAATCTCGCTCTCTCGGTAATATATCAACTGTCTATGCAGAACGTGGACCCTAATCCTAATTTGTCGCGGGTTCGGGTGACTTGCGTAGATATCTTCGGATCCTCTCACGCTCTTCCTCTGACAAGTCGTATTCCCGTCCATAGTCCTCGGCCAAAAGCTTGGCGCTGCGGTCAGACAGTTTGTTTCTGCGGTCTTTCAAGTACGAAGCAACCACATCGAAGGAGGGGCGTTTGCCTCTGGGACCTTTGTGCCTGTGTACGGAGAAGGGGGTTGATAAAGACAGATGATGTGAGTGAGGGATGGATGTACACGTGTAGTGTGAGGCTTGAAGCATGTATGTATGTATGGCGCTTATACGAGATTACCTTTGTACCTGTTTACGGAGAAGGTGGTTGTTAAAGAAGGATGATGCGAGTGAGTAATGGATGTACATGTGTAGTGTGAGACAGGAAGCATGTATGTATGCATGGTGCTTATATAAGATCGCGTATGGTTACACACTGGTGCAATGGCACTTATCGACCTCTCCAGTCCCCTGCCTAACCAGACAGTGACAAGTGCCGTAGAGTGGGGCGATACCTATAGGACTGTACACGACCAGCAACCCACACACTCTAACCCACTACATGAGACTACTCAGAGGGTGCAGATGGGCACACGTATGGTGTGTACCGCACAGATATTTAGAGCGTGTGATAGTTACTCTCCACGCCCATTGCATTGCTACACATACGGTGGTCAAAATGTTGCTTGCGAAGGAGGACCCTTTCCAGAAATACTTGCACACGCGGAAGTCACAACGTAACGTCATCCTGATTCTACTAGCATGCACCAAGCCACCAATGAGACGTGAGTCGTAGGGGTTATTATATATTCAGACATCGTGCGCATAGTACCAGACATGATGGATTCACATGCACACACACACACACACATTATATATATATATACAGCCAAAAAATGCACAGTGTTGTTGGTCCACTCTCTAACTCACCTGTCCTCCCTGAAGTTGCCCACGGATTTCCAAAGCGTGCCCCTGCGAGGTGTTTCGAGGCCCTCGAAGTCGGGGACTTCAATCTCATTGGCGTAGTGTGCACTGGTGTTTGGCTCCCCAACGGGCAGCTTGTTCTTGGACTTCTGGTGGATCGGTAATTGGCAGGAGAGTGTGAAGATGAGCAATGAAGTTCGGAACTTTGTCGAGAATATGAACCCATTTATCGGCCCGAGACTGTATACAAAATTTGGTTTCATCCACAGACAACCTATTCTAGTACGCCTGATGGATCGGTCGGTTGCTAGGAATTCCCAATTTCACACCGAAAGTCTAAACAAATCAGGTGAACATAAATATTTCGGACTCGCCAGGAAAGCAACAACGCTCAAATCGACCCACTGCTGTTAGCACCACACAGGGCCTATGCAGCAAAGCTAGTACATACATATGGAAAACAGAATGAGTACGGGTGGCTTGGAATACGCTGGTACATTCAGTATACCACGTTCTCATTAGACTACACATACTAACACACATATTACATGCATCAATGTTAGCAAATACATATACTCATAAACGCATCCATTCACAGGTTGGACGGGCTATCTAGAAAAGTCACTGTGTATAAATGAATATTAGGATGGATGACACGTGCACTTCACACTGAAACTACTAATATATACAATATACCTACACACCCACTGGCTAAACACACAGAAGCGCTCATACACATACACACCCACCCACACACACATATATATATATACATACATACGTATACACTTACGCTCATTAACATATGCATCAGATTCATAACAGTTTATAAATGCGATCTATACATCCATTTAGATCTATAAACAGACTAGCTGACTATACTCTTGTATTATGTGCCCGGCCCTACCTTGATCTTCTCCGTCAGATACTTTGAACGGTCCACAATACGTAACTCGGCCCATTCCCAGAATGGGATATGTACCACTCTCCAGCCCTCGGCTTTCAGATGCCTATAGATTGTACACAAATCAAATAGGCTAAGTAAGTTTGCTAGTACCAAGATGGGCAGGTATGGGTATGAGGATGGGGACATATGAATATGGGGATTTATGGATATGAAGATGGGGATATATGGATATGAGGATGGGGATATATGGACATGTAAAATGGAAATGGAAAATGGTATGGGAATGAAAATAATAATGGGTATGACAATGGGAATATAAATGGATACGAAAATATGAATTATATGTGAATGGGAATGGGAACTGGTATGGGCGTGAAAATGATAATGAGTGTGAAAATGGGGATATAAATGGATATGAAAATGATAATTGAAATGTGAATGTGAATGGTATGGAAATTAGAATGATAATTGGCATAGGTTTGAGAAACATAATGGGTATGATAATGGGAATACAAATAGATAAGAAAACGTCAACTGGAACGTCAACGTACATGATTGTTGGTATGGGTGTGGTAATGACAATGGGTACGGGGTGCGTTTGCATGCCTCCGCAAGGAAAACACCAACCTGTATACGTACATCTATTAACATCCACTCCAACGTGTGACATACATTCACATGTACTTGTACTGCATCCCAAAATAGCACATACACGCATACGTGGCCAATGATACACTATACCGGCAGCTGTGTATGTATCTATACTGCACACATGTCCTGACAAATACTACATCATGCAGATATCAAGTCATAACCACCAGTGGCTCTCCAAGCGAATGTCACGAAAAGCTTTAAAACCCTAACCCTAAACGCTGAACCTAACACTTCGAAGCATATAGAAGAAGACATGCGATGCACGCACCGTTGCTTAAGCTGTAGGCCAGCCATAGGTATACGCTGATCGATCATTGCGGGTGCGGATGAGAAATGGGTTGGTCCCTGGAACTCGAAGGCTAACTTCTTCTCCGGCACAGCGACATCGATGGTGTACCCGTTTTTAGCTTTGAACTAACGTATTGGGACGGAAATGAAGGGGTAAGTACGAGACTTTCGGAAACTGTGATTCTGAAATTACAAATGATGTAAACGTTAAGAGTTATGTTACGATATTGTAACAGAAATGATAGATGAGTATGGCTGCTTGTGCGGAATGTTGAATGCATTTGAGAATTTCCGTGCAATACATCGTAAGTGTAAATGATAGAATGATTACAGAATATATATTTGCGCTTTCCCACGAGCACTCGAAAACGGTGTTTTTGAACACTGGATTTGATCAAAATCACTCGATGACTCATTGTCGTGCAAGTGTATGCAAACAGCCATTGGTGTGATTTTTGAACAAAATCTAATATTGAAGGCACTGTTCTCAAGTGTTCGTAGATGTATACATGTATATAAATATATAAATATATAAATATATAAATATATATATATGTATATATATATATATATATATATATATATATAAATATATCAGTTAGTGCATGCTTTCGGATGTATCAGGTCACAAAAGCTCAAGAGTATCCCTCAATCACATACATGTTCACCCAATATAACACAACACTGCACCGTACTCTTCACATTACACTGATGTTCCACACTACTCCGGCGCAGAGCCTCTCCTGCAGTATGAGGAAAACGGCTGCTCGGATCAACATACACAGCCACAAAAAACCTCCAAATTCAAAGCCATTGTAGATACACAATAGCAAAACGTAACTTCACTACAGACACAGCCACACAACCCTTTCAAGTACAAAGGCACCTATAGGCTGTATTTACATAATCGACAAACATAACTACCCCACATACATCGCACCGAGCTTCGGGCTCAGATAACGCGCACCCGTTGTTTCACATTACCCAGATCCCAACAGCTCACACGACCTGTACCAAGTGCTACCCCGATCAACATGCACACGTTGATTGGCCGCCCACTCGCCCCTATACCACTATACATCATTACATATAGCGGTTGTCCTTCATATATATAACGTTTCTCAGGCGCCTATAACCGCACCAAATACACGTACCGAACTCCCCCTACCCCCCCCCACCACACCTGTGGCTGCACACTACCCAGATTCAGAACATAACCGCACCAAATACAGGTTCCGAACTTTCCCATACACACACACACGCACACACCTGTGGCTGCACGCTACCCAGATACAGAGCCCCCACGGCCTGGGCCAGCTTTTGTTCCGATCGGTTGGGTGTTTCGGGTTGTTCCTCATCCCGGCCACCGTTGGCGAAGCTGTGTTTAATCTTCGCCAGAGCAGCTTTCTGGGGACGAGAGAGGGGCAGACGCTCCTGCGCTAGATTTGCCACAGATAGATACACTTGGAATGTCATGGACATGAGCTGATGCGGCATGAACGTGGTCGTTTCGAACTGCATGTACAGGAGAAAAGGGGGGTAGGATCCTTAGAAAGATAAGAAAGATAGTAGGTGAGTGTCAGATGCGTATGTACAGAGAAAAGGGGGGTACGATACTTAGACAGATAAGAAAGATTGTAAGTGAGTGTCAGATGTTAGTATGTGCGAGTACATAACGTGCAGGTAGTTTGTGAGTTAATTTTTGTACATGACGTGAAGGTATGTTGTGATTTAATTCTGTGCATGACGTGAGTGTATGTTGTGAGTTAATTCTGTACATTGACGTGAAGGTATGTTGTGAGTTAATTCTGTACATGACGTGAAGGTATGTTGTGAGTCAATTCTGTACATGACGTGAAGGTATGTTGTGAATTAATTCTGTACATGACGTGGGTGTATGTTGTGAGTTAATTCTGTACATGACGTGAAGGTATGTTGTGAGTTAATTCTGTACATGACGTGAAGGTATGTTGTGAGTTAATTCTGTACATGACGTGAGTGTATGTTATGAGCTAATTCTGTACATGACGTGAGTGTATGTTGTGAGTTAAT
This sequence comes from Sphaeroforma sirkka, assembly GCA_001586965.3. Taxonomy (NCBI): domain Eukaryota; class Ichthyosporea; order Ichthyophonida; genus Sphaeroforma; species Sphaeroforma sirkka. The sequence goes on from LUCW03000601.1 coordinate 57,387, forward strand.
TTTGTACATGACGTGAGTGTATGTTGTGAGTTAATTCTGTGCATGACGTGAGTGTATGTTGTGAGTTAATTCTGTACATTGACGTGAAGGTATGTTGTGAGTTAATTCTGTGCATGACGTGAGTGTATGTTGTGAGTTAATTCTGTACATTGACGTGAAGGTATGTTGTGAGTTAATTCTGTACATGACGTGAAGGTATGTTGTGAGTCAATTCTGTACATGACGTGAAGGTATGTTGTGAATTAATTCTGTACATGACGTGGGTGTATGTTGTGAGTTAATTCTGTACATGACGTGAGTGTATGTTGTGAGTTAATTCTGTACATGACGTGAAGGTATGTTGTGAGTTAATTCTGTACATGACGTGAAGGTATGTTGTGAGTTAATTCTGTACATGACGTGAGTGTATGTTATGAGTTAATTCTGTACATGACGTGAGTGTATGTTGTGAGTTAATTTTGTACATGACGTGAGTGTAGGTTGTGAGTTAATTCTGTGCATGACGTGAGTGTATGTTGTGAGTTAATTCTGTACATTGACGTGAAGGTATGTTGTGAGTTAATTCTGTACATGACGTGAAGGTATGTTGTGAGTCAATTCTGTACATGACGTGAAGGTATGTTGTGAGTTAATTCTGTGCATGACGTGAGTGTATGTTGTGAGTTAATTCTGTACATGACGTGGGTGTATGTTGTGAGTTAATTCTGTACATGACGTGAGTGTATGTTGTGAGTTAATTCTGTACATGACGTGAAGGTATGTTGTGAGTTAATTCTGTACATGACGTGAAGGTATGTTGTGAGTTAATTCTGTACATGACGTGAGTGTATGTTATGAGCTAATTCTGTACATGACGTGAGTGTATGTTGTGAGTTAATTTTGTACATGACGTGAGTGTATGTTGTGAGTTAATTCTGTGCATGACGTGAGTGTATGTTGTGAGTTAATTCTGTACATTGACGTGAAGGTATGTTGTGAGTTAATTCTGTACATGACGTGAAGGTATGTTGTGAGTTAATTTTGTACATGACGTGAGTGTATGTTGTGAGTTAATTCTGTGCATGACGTGAGTGTATGTTGTGAGTTAATTCTGTACATTGACGTGAAGGTATGTTGTGAGTTAATTCTGTACATGACGTGAAGGTATGTTGTGAGTCAATTCTGTACATGACGTGAAGGTATGTTGTGAGTTAATTCTGTGCATGACGTGAGTGTATGTTGTGAGTTAATTCTGTACATTGACGTGAAGGTATGTTGTGAGTTAATTCTGTTCATGACGTGAAGGTATGTTGTGAGTCAATTCTGTACATGACGTGAAGGTATGTTGTGAGTTAATTCTGTACATGACGTGAAGGTATGTTGTGAGTTAATTCTGTACATGACGTGAAGGTATGTTGTGAGTTAATTCTGTACATGACGTGAGTGTATGTTATGAGCTAATTCTGTACATGACGTGAGTGTATGTTGTGAGTTAATTTTGTACATGACGTGAGTGTATGTTGTGAGTTAATTCTGTGCATGACGTGAGTGTATGTTGTGAGTTAATTCTGTACATTGACGTGAAGGTATGTTGTGAGTTAATTCTGTACATGACGTGAAGGTATGTTGTGAGTCAATTCTGTACATGACGTGAAGGTATGTTGTGAGTTAATTCTGTGCATGACGTGAGTGTATGTTGTGAGTTAATTCTGTACATTGACGTGAAGGTATGTTGTGAGTTAATTCTGTACATGACGTGAAGGTATGTTGTGAGTCAATTCTGTACATGACGTGAAGGTATGTTGTGAGTCAATTCTGTACATGACGTGAAGGTATGTTGTGAGTTAATTCTGTGCATGACGTGAGTGTATGTTTGAAGTTAATTCTGTACATGACGTGAAGGTATGTTGTGAGTTAAATTTATACATGACGTGAAGGTATGTTGTGAGATAATTCTGTACATAGGGTAGACTGTAGAGTTGCAAATAAAAGAGAGGAAAGATTGTAGGTGAGTGTCAGATGTTAGTATGTGTGAGTACATAAAGCAGAGACTGTAGAGTTGCAACAAAAAAAGAGAGGAAAGATTTTAGGCGAGTGTCAGATGTTAGTATGTGTGAGTACATGGGGTAGACTGTAGAGTTGCAAATAAAAGAGAGGAAAGATTGTAGGTGAGTGTCTTATTTTGATGATATAGGGCAGTATGTGTTGGTACATATGGTAGACTATATAGTTGTAAGTAAGAGTACAGGGTGAGAGTGTATAGGGTAGTTTATAGAGTAGCAAATAAAAGATAGGTGCCAGGTGTTGATGATATGAAACCGTGTGTGTGGGTACGAAGGGTAAACTATATAGTTACAAGTAAGGGTACAGGGTGAGAGTGTATAGGGTAGACTGTAGAGTTGTAAGTACGAGTAGCGAGAGAGAAACAAATCCATCGAGTAGATATACATCAGCAGTGCGGTCTGAAGGTATGATTCTACCCAGCTCCCAATGTAGTTGGCAAGCTATGTACACACACAAATATGTATATATATATATATATATATATATATATATATATATCAATATCTATCAATATCTATCAATATATATATATATATATATATATATATATATATATATATATATCTATATCTATATCTATATCTATATCTATATCTATATCTATATTTATCTATATCTATATATATATATATTCTCTGATGTTGTTCTGGAACATCTCTGGTGATATTATTATGGTACATGGCCCACACTACGTGCTTGCTGCCGTACATGAGCCCACCGACTCAACAGATGTGGCTGTGTAGGTAGAGTAGCGCCTTGACAGTGTGGTATGGATGAATTCAAGTGAGTAAATCTGTGACGTACTTGATCACCGAATCTAATACCTATTGGTTAGGCAACTTCTCCATTCCCAACGGTTCCTTCCCAGCGCACATACACACTCCATCGCCACAGCCAAGTACCACTGTGTATACTATTGCCATGAGTACACGCACATACACACAACATCGCCACAGCCAAGTACCACTGTGAATACTATAGCCATGGGTGCATGCACATACACACTACATCGCCACAGCCAACTACCACAGTGGATACTGTGCCATAAGTGCATGCACATACACACTCCATCGCCACAGCACAGCCAAGCATCACCACACACACAACCCCTCCCCAATGCACCCCCCACGTTACCATGGCCAAACCAAACGCGTACCCCCCCCACACACACATTCATTCCCCCTACTCACCACGTTATGGCTGCTATCTTCGAGTCTACCATTCCCTCCGATGTAGCTGAGTAGGTAAAGCAACGCCTCCTTCACCATTGGGTCACTCACAGCCGGTGTGCTGCATGTAGTCCAGGCCCACAGTGCAACCTCATCCGGGTGCATGGGCGTCACAGACTGGCCCTTCGTGTTGGTGACATCTTGGGCTGACTTAGGAATGAAGGGGCTGTACAGGACAGCACAGGACAGGCACGGGTGGTGTGGGTGAAGAGATGGGGTGTCAGTAGGTGTTTGCGTACAGGTAATAGATATGAATGGAAGGACAGAATGACTGAGTACCAGAGGTATTGCGGATACACCCCCGGCTGCTGTGATTCCTAGCTTAGACACGTGACTGATCATGGGAGCATAAGGTATCTGTGACAACAGATGCAACTTGTATCGGATAGAGACTAGCACACATGCATGGGCTTTCAGTGCGGATAGAATAACCTCGCATACACGTCCATGCCTGCATTTGCATTTCGCAGACACAAAACGACATCCCACGCACGCCCTGTACCTTGAACCTGGCGTGTATACACCACATACGATACTAAAGGCACAGTAAAAGATCAACAAAAAAAATTACACACGTGTATTTGTTATGTGCTGGTAGTAGCTAGGTATGTAGCGGGTGTCGCGAGTGCACATACACTGGTAATGGCACCGAAAGCTCTTACAAAATAATACCAATACGTGTATACGGTTATATGCGTGTGATCACCAGGTATGTAGCGAGTGTCTCGATTATACACAAAATAGAAGACAGTCTACGCTCTAGAAGTCGGCTTGCACAGCCTGCACCTCTGTTGCCTACTCCAGAGCCGCGACTCCATCTGCTAGTGGCAGGCAAGGGGTCTTGAAACAGCCACAGGCACGGTTAAACAACCCACCAATCAAAAGGGAGAGATATGCATGACGACCCATGTCATACTGGTGTCATATTGGTGTCATGCTCGTGTCATACTCGTGTCACACCCACCTAAACGCCTGGACGGCAGGACCTCCCAGCACGTCCCCACACTCCGGGTCCAATCGCACCATCGCAAAGTACGCGCGCAGAGTGGTGGCCATATCCAGCCGTGCTACTTTCGCGGGCTGCTTGCCGGCGATGGTCTGGAGCATCTTCTCTACCACTGGGGTCAGCCCAGCCACATACATACTAGACAACCCACACGCATACGTGATGGTGCCGAGTTGCTGGGGTGTGTAGCGGGAATCCAACTCATCACCGAGCCAGGAGAACCATCTGTGTGTATACGGTATGAAGGTGTTGGGTGTGTGAAGGGGAGGGGTGGTGGTAGTGTGCGGGGGGGTGTTGAGAGGCAAGGTACGAGACTGAGATCAAAGGAGAGAGCGAGGGGATGGAGTATATGCTATATTCAACTACATGACTTATACCCGCACGGAGTTACATGCATGTATATATACTAGAAATAATCAATGCAATCTGTACCCGTACTATTCGGCAGTGATGCTTGTGGGTTTGTACCGAACTGTTTCACACGAGTTCTTTGGCACCCTTGCGCGATTTCGAGCACGTTTATTCGGCAAATACCTCATAAATGCAATAGACTTAGATTATACATACACATACTTTTCCCGGCAAATACCTCATAGATGCATGCATTCAGACTATACATATACATGCTACACGCGCGCTCTTTGGCTGTGACGAATGTACCGAACTATTTGAATACAGCACACAACATAGGTAAAATATATACAGAACCGGTCTATAAAAAAAACTCCTCATCACGTATTCTACATATACTTGTACACTTTCAAAAAATAAAATCCGAAACAGATGAATTTGTCTGTGTGTGTGACTCACCCGCGGGGACTGTAAACTTCCTTGGCGCTCTTGCGCGAGAACACGCGCGTGATATCTGCCACTTGCGATGGTTTTAGCGTTCCCCCCGATTGCACCAGTCGTAGTGCATGGTTTTCCAGCTCCGAGTAGAATTGCCGTCTCACATCCCGGCCAAGACTCGTGCGACCAAACAGAAAGTGTCTGCCATTGTAGATGGAGGCGTGCGATAAGAAAAAATATGCATATAAGGTATATGGCATATGTATATGTTTATGTGTATGTGTATGTGTATGTATATGTGTATGGATATGGATGTGGATATGGATATGGATATGTATAAAGATAAGATATATATATACACACTTTTTAGATTGCTAGAACACTGATTGAAATATTTGTGTTGGCATGCATATGAGTATATTATACTCGTTTATAATTGCCAATTATCGCGGTCAAGGCCTGTAGTACCAGAATAAAACTTATATATTATTTCAGGTAGATGCGACTCACTACCAGGTGGTGGTGTTACGACTGATCTAATACGCAAAGAACAGACAAATTCGCAAGTAGGGAAGGGTATATATATACACATGAAAAAAGATACTTTCATCTGTTTACCGATTATTTTGTTCAATTCAGTATCCAAGCCTTACATATAACACAAAATTGAGTGAATTTCCTCTAACAATTTCTATAGGTGAAACAAAGGGCCTGGATTTCCATATATGCCAATCTGTGACACAGTCATCGTTCGGAGGATTGGCTCGATCGCACAAAGAACGATGACAAATATGTTCAAGAACAATATATACACTCATACGGATATGTATATGTATGTCTGTAGTGTTATAAATATATATATATATATATATATATATATATATATATATATATCTTTACTATAGTTAAGGATAGACCCTGCTGAGGCAAAAATATAATGACTTATATTCCATCCAGTTGTATGGTCAGTTCAATATATGTAAATCCGACTTTTTTTCATGCAATCACCCACATAACGAGAACCGAAATCACAGGCGCCCATATATATATATATATATATATATATATATATAATATATATATATATAGACATATATAATAAAAACTCGGACAAAACAACCTATGCATAGTACAATAGCGTCAGACACTAAAGTCTCGAAAGCAAAAATAAATGATGACACTATTTTCTATGTGTAAGTGTGTCCAAATTTAACATTGAAAGAACAGGACCATAATTTAACAAATATTGCTGATAGAAATTTGAATACTTCTGTATATAAATATTATATATATATATATATATATATATATACTAATATATATAAATATAGATACATATATACACACAAATATATACATATATATATATTTATATAAATATAAATATATATATATATATATATATATATATATATATATATATATATATATATATATATATATATATATATATATATGTGTGTGTGTATATATATATACTTATATATATATAGATCTCTGAGATAAACTCTCATACACACACACACATATATATATATATATATATATCGTAGAGAAACACATAGATGTAATCGTACACTTGTACACAGACACACAAAAAGCTGGATGCATGAATTTACATTCTCTCCGCACGTAATTTCAGGCTTTACATACGACCAAAAATCGCTACTCAATATAACACACAAAGTCTGCTATTGGATCAATCAGCATTTGCAGGTATATATATATATATATATGTGTGTGTGAAATACGGCCACCAGAGGCAGCAGCTCAATTCTATGACTGACACATGACTTTGTATAAACACACACACACACACACAGAGATGCGTATATATTTATATATATATAAATATGAAAACAATTCATATTCATGTCATATAGATTTATTTATTGATAGTCAGCTGCGCAATCGCATACGCATGGGAAACATGGGTAATTGACTACTCAACTCCTTGAGTAATATATGATCTTATACATAGATAAACACATACACATACATATACGTTCTTACATACATGTACATACAAATGCCTATACATACATATAAGTATATATATATATATATTACACACACACGCATATATATATATATATATATATATATATATATCATACATAAATACCTATACACAAACACATATATATATATATATATATATATATATATATATATATATACGTGTGTGTGTGTGTGTGTGTACCTGTAGACGAAAACATACTTTTCATGCGCCCTAGATATCTGCTTAATAATAGCCTCGGGTTTCTCGCATTTGAACAGCCCCTCCATATCATTCGTCAGTCCCTCAGTCACATGATGTACGCTTACAGGCGAGTCAAACACCAAGTTGTGCTTTTCCTGCTCCGGAATTTTTTTGTCCATTACACACTTAGCTAAAACTTCAGGGGGGGCGGCTGTCTTAACTTGTTGTCGAAGTTCAGTCAGGTGTCGAGATGCTCTAGGTGACATGCGCACGTGTTTGAATCCCTTGCGTTTGAGCTGAGATGGCCTATGTGCGCTTTGTGTTGCAGCTGGAGACGCTGTGGTGAAGCGACTTGCTGAGAACCACGACGCTGGTTGTGTGTTGTGAAGAACCGTCTGCCTCTGAGTTTGGGCAAATAGTACCCTTGTTGATGCAGGTTGCATAGTGTGTGCGAATTTACACGCGTGTGTGGCAAGTACCTTCATTATGCCTTCTAACTAAACGTATAAGTGTATATAGTGTGGTTATGATTTACATCCACATATCTCTGTATGTTGTCTGCGTGTGTGTGATACTTTCACTTCTAGCCAATCAGTAGCATCCATGCGATTATACAAATTCTCGCATATGCTACTGAAGTAGTCTACCACACTTTAGCAGACCTTAAAGAGATACGAACAACAATACTACTAACTATCTGTATACCATATATATTTGAATATTATATTGTATCAAGTTATACCCTGCGTGTTTATTTACACTATTTCTTAGAAAATATTTTTTAATAAATACAACAACCCAACCAACGAGGGAGCATGTATTTATTAGTATGTATGGTGCTATAATAAAATACATGGTGGGGTGTTATATATAAAAACAAAGTTCGGTCCTTGAAGAATTTGGCGGCATTGTGCGAGGGCTTAAACAAAAAAATAGTTTGTCGGCATTTTATACCTCGTCCCGATTTGAGAAGTTTGTGGCAAAGCATGACAACGCTAATTGTTTCTTTTTGGCACTTTTCAAATTTTCTCTCATCTCATAACGTAAACTAAATACAATATAAACGTATAATACGTTTTCACGTTTACGCTTTTTTCAAATATATAAACGCAAGTATGTACTGTGTACGTGATAAACTCACATGACCCTACTAACTACTTCCGTCTATCATCATCACGATGCAAATAGACGTACGACCGATGTGTAAACGTACTATGTTGGTGTGTATTGTGAGATCCGCGATATTTTTTTACTAAAAATAAGGTAGAGATTGAGACATCAACAGCGGCTGCTTCTCACACGCGCGAGAGTGCACACCATGTGCGGGACTCTGGGTCCGGGAGGCATTGCCAAAAAAATCCCTAAACGCATGATGTGCATGTGAGTATAAAAATACGTCCACTCATCTATCCAACCTTCACTCTTACACTTTATGGTGAACGTGTCCACTCGTACACCTTCGAGTGTACCAGTATTGGAACATTCTTTGTCAGAGTGTATGGAATCGGCCGTCGAGGAGTAAGGAGCGTACTGATGAATGGACATTATGATTCATAAACATGCTCAAGTGTCGAGGCTACGAAACTAGGACACTACCAAGTGGACTGCACATTGATACTGTTGGTTGTTGCCCTTTGCCGCATGTACCGATATATTCTGTGTAGCTTAGGGCGAGTTTCATATCGACCAATACGAAATGACTTCAAGGCTATGAAGAGATAGCTATTCTGTTGGATATACTAGCTCTTTGCGGACGTACCGAATAATTCCTTATGGCATGAGTATGTTGTTCAAGGTCAATTGCATAATTGATTGGCACGAACAGCATAAAACGGTGCATTTTTATATAGCAATGCAAGACGGGTGTAAGTGGTAGCGTTACCTAAGCTCAAAGGCTGGTAAAGATGAGATCACATATGTCGGAAGGATCAGCCACGTTTGGAATACTTTGACTGAACCCGATTTTGAGCCGAAACCTTACGATCAACTATTTGCTTCCGAGGTAGGTCGCAAGACTGCCTGCAAACGGAGATATGAATGACAATAGTACAACGCGGGGGCGTGTAGTATCTCGAAGAATGAAAACCGGGTGTTGCTTTCATACATTTGTAGAGGGAGACGAATTTCAGGTTGCACACACTTCTAAACTCCCATAACCCCATTCACACTCAAAACCATACCAGACACCAGAGATGATACTGTCTATTTTATGACAGGTATAGAGTTTGGCGAGATTGAATAAGAGTTACCTTGACGGTTACAATTGAAATTGTAGCGGTTAAGGTAACCTTTGTTCAGTCTGGCCAAACACTGTGCAGTGCCTTACTGAATCGCTGGTGTCTCGAACGGTTGGTCAAAATTGACGCATTGACATAACCTAACGACAGCTAGATTAATTAAAGAAATTAAGTTCGATAGCAAAGGAGTTGCTGACCATGGACAATTTTGAGGCAGAACAAATTGTATAAAGTGAACCTTTACACCAGAGATGATACTGACTATTTTATGACAGGTATAGAGTTTGGCAAGATTGAATAATAGTAACCTTAACGGTTACAATTCAAATTGTATCGGTGAGGTAACCTTTGTTAAGTCTGGCTAAACACTGTACAGTGCCTTACTGAATCGCTGGTGTCTCGAACGGTTGGTCAAACTTGACGTATTGACGTAACCTAACGACAGATAAATTAAATAAAGAAATTAAGTTCGATGGCAAAAGAGTTTGTGACCGTGAACAATCTTGGGGTAGAACAAATTGTAAAAAGTAACCCTTGTAGAAATATGTGTAATCTGATCAGAAGCTGAATTGTAGTTTGTTAGAAGTCATGTTTCTTAATTTGACTT
>LUCW03000602.1:0-40721 GCA_001586965.3 Sphaeroforma sirkka
TCACACAGGGCGCACTCTAGCTGTTCTTTATTGAATAATTTTCACTAGAAGTGCTAAGTGTTCATGACCACATACCCTAATTTGTAGATAGACATAAAAACGTAAGTCAACGTTAATACATTAGCTGATATAAATAAAGTTCCATCTGAAGAAAAGTTAAAAAAAAAGAAAAAAGACTTATTGGATTTTGAGATTGGTGGGAGGACCAAAATCTATAAGTAGTAGTTCGGAGATTATAAAATTTAGTTTATAATATCCTACATCTACTAATGTCTCAAATAGGTCCAAGTAGATGAGTCATACCAAATACTCAGGCTATTGGAGCCATCAAAGTGAATTTAGAACACTTTGGAAATATTGGAAAAAAAAGAGCTTGTACTAAATTATTTAAAATACAAATAAAAAAACCAATGTATTATCTCAATTGATCTTGATATTTTAGACTGACCGGAGGCCGTATTTCTACATAGCCCCCAGTAGCTTTTAGAACTACGAACGTACGTTAAGATACGATCTAGTTGGTAAAGCGAAACCAAAGTAAAACGGTTTCGGTCATGACTTATCGAGTAAGTATGTGCCTATATGTACGAGTTCAAGACTCATGTTGTACTCTATGTCGTTTAGTATTTGGTCCAGTAACCATTTCCGATGTAGGCGCCTTACGTTTATTATTTGGTAAGGTAATAGCCAAAGGCTGTTCTTCATTAGTAAGTAAGTTTGAACAATTTTTTCTGCACTGTTGGTAAGCAGATCAGAAAGTTTAGTCACGTAGGAAGTAGGTGGCAAATAGGGAATTTCAGATCCGTCAGGGTTTGTAGTCACCTGAGGAAACCCTTTTCGTTTATCTCGTGTGTTCTTATGTAAACGCTTATTCCATTTCTTATTAAAGATACGAAGAAAGTCGCGAGATTCACGAAATGCATCGGAGGTTAGCCAAGCTACTGTCCCATCCATGAAACGGGTCTTGTAGTAAGTGTAACCGTCTTCGGATGTTTTATCAATTATATCTTTGACTTGTGACTCCATAACTGGTATATCAGAATCAAATGAGCGAGCGAATGAGAGTTCGGAGGTAGGGATACGGTGAGTGCCTAGATTGGTTGCGCTAGTACCATCAATGTTATTCACTTCGTAAGTATCACTCTTTCTCATCATGGTAGGAAATAACAAAAAGGTCCTATCGTCTTAGAAGAGAGTTCGGTAACGTTGGCGTTTCGATTTATAATGTTAACGTAATCGCCGACTTTGAACTGAACAATGTTCTTAGTGTTATTCCATCGGTCATACGCTTTAAGTAGGACGCGATTCTTGTGCTCGAGTAAACAGGGGTAAACAACGTTCTGCATATGCTCGATCTTTGTAGCCACGGGGTAGCGTGTTTCGGGCGCAGTTTTATCAAACGTTGCTTGTAATTCACTATAGCGGCCAAAGAAATAGTGAAACGGGAGTGTTCCAGTTTGAGGATTCATGCAGTTATTCATTTGAGTCTGAACCCATTTCAAATGATAAGGCCACATATCCTCAACGTCGTCTAGTGCGGTACGCAAGAGTTTCTTAAGTTCTCTATGACGTGTCTCATTTGCACCCTGCGTTTGAGGTTTGTAAGGAACACCACGCCTATGGGTCATGCCTGATACGAGTATAAGTGCCTCCATTACGTCGGTACAAAACTCACTACCGTTATCAGAACATAGTACTCGGGGAAACCGAAGTCATTAAAGACGTGATAGCATAATTCTGCCACTGTTTGTGGACGTTTGTTCGGTATTGCATAAAGCAAGTTATAGCCCGAAGCCACACATAAGAAATGACAGATATATACATCGCCAGTATGCTTGGATCGCGGAGTTTAACCAAATCGACTATGACTCGGCGCATCGGTTGGTCTTCTGTCACACTTTTAGGGGTGCCCAACCGTATTGCTTGATCTGGTTCTTTTCACAATCAGTACAGCGTCGGTATACTTCACGTATGGTTTCTTTCAGCGCCGGGTGATCAAGCCCTGCACGAATAGCCATTTTATAAGTATGCTCATATGCTCGATGCGTTAAATTATGTATAATTTTAACTCTACTTTCGAGCTCCTCTAAGTCAGTCAGATTCTGCTTAACGCTGGCTGGATGAACCATAGTCCTGTTGGAAAGGGCAACCTCAGTATCAGGAGGGGTAGAGTCCTGAGATACACACTGACAACATTGGATTGTTGAAGTATCTTCTTCAGTTGTTTCGCAACTCCTGGCTGTTCTTAAGCAGCGCTTTAAGTAGTTGAGTGCGAGCTTCAGGTTCTCTTAGAGTTTTGAGTCTTTGATCCATGGCCTTAGCTAGTTCCATGTTTTACGATCTAATGCCGTTTCAATCGGCATTACCTCGACTGCAATCTTGTTGGGTGCATGTGTTGTACGAGTCTTGAGCTTTTGTTCAAACTCTTTAGACTCCTCTAGTTTAGCTAAGAATTCGGTTGAGGGTTTCCACTTAGTGGTACCTGCAGGACCGATGCGACAAACAATGGTGTGTTTCCAAGGCGTCTTCTTAATAGAATAGGATCCCTGATACAAGAACGTGTCGGTTTTCACGGTCGACATAAATAGGTTCGTCTTGAATCATATTAATTAAATCACGTATCCATGGGTCGGAGTTACGTAAGGGACAACACAGCGTAATGGTAGATTTAGTAATATTAACATAATTTAACAACTGTGCGATAAGTTGACAAGGTGGGTTAGCCCACGCATTATGCATTGATAAGTCAAGCTGAAATGCATCACCTTTTTAGATGAGTCAACGACCTATATTCAGAAAACCTGTTTGTTATGTTCTGCGGCGAACATATCAACAGTAAATGGACCCCATCGTGATTGAGAGAGGTTAAACCATTTCTTATTTAGCATCCAATCGGTTGCTAATAACTCTTTGACTGTTTTCTGGTAGTCGGGCACAAGTCGAGAGAGCATGTCAGTAAGATGGTTATGTATTCCTGGAATGTGTGTTATATTAAAAGCGAACTTGGCAATAATGTCATGCCAGCGGCTCACCAACTGTGAATCAGGGTTCATATCTTTTAAGTATGTTAAAGACTTTTGATCACAGGCGACAGTAAAGTAACTTCCATAAAGGTAGTCTTTAAACTGTCTTAGCGCAGTAACTATAGCAAGGAGCTCTTGTTTAACGGTAGGGTAATTCCGTTGACTCTTATTATAACTCTTGCTAAAGAATTGTATGTAGCGCGGTTTACCATTTATCGTTTGGTAAAGCACTCCACCTACCGCTCGATCTGAAGCGTCGGTTGCTACTTGAATGGGACACCATCCACAGGGTACTGCATGATGGGTGCGTCCATTACTTTACTTTTGACTAGTTTAAATGCATCATCACATTCTTTAGTCCAAAGCTTTCCCAAAGGTCCTTTGTGCAGCCGTAGGTGACTGAAAGGCTTTAAGTAATGAGAAAGATGCGGTACCGAATCCGAGAAGAAGTTAACAAACCCACACACAGAGTTCACATCTCTTCCAGTAATTGGTGTTGATAAATCCAACAGAAACTGTTTCTTGCCAGGATCAATTTCTACCCCTGCTGCAGATACTTTGTAGCCAAGTAAGTGTATAGTATCTTTAGCAAAAGAACACTTGTCTTCGTTAATCTTAAGTTTACCATGATTAAGTCGCTGTAAGACTTCTTTAACGAGTTTAGCATGTTCATGTGCTGTCTTTGTAAAGATAACTATATCATCTAAATAGACTGATACGTTATACGACAGGTCCGCAAATAGTTCCATCATAACTTGTTGGAAGAAAGAAGGTAACATGTGTAAGCCTTCAGGTGCACCTTTAAACTGGTACTTCTTACCTTGCCAAGTAAAGGAAAAGTATTTCCTATGAGGCTCATATATCTGTAGTTGATGGAATGCAGCTTTTAAGTCTATCTTGGAAAAGATAGTCGCACCCTCCATTTTGCGTAGTATCTCGCTTATCTTAGGTAAGGGAAAACTATGTTGCGGAATTAGTTTGTTGATTGGCGACAGGTCTAGTACTACTCTTGTTTTACTAAACGTTCCATCAGATTTATATTGATCGACCGCTAAGAGAGCTAAGTTAACTGGGGTTGCATCATAATTGATTTCAATTAGACCCTGTTTTAACCAATCTTCGATTTGGGTTTTGACAACGTCTTTGTGTCTCCAACTCACGTAGTTATGTGAAGGAAACTTTAACTTAGAGAAGTCGACGTTTGTTAAGTCAAGTCTAACGTACCCATTAGAGAACTTAAACATACACCAGTCAGTTATTGCAATCTTCCTGTTTTGTATAATTAAGTCCATAATTATATCGGTGAAGTGCGGAATCATATCCTTTGCTTCACCTTCCGGAGGTTTAGGTATCTTTAACATATTATCATCTGACTGATCTTTATTCGGGTCTAGCCCATTAGGCAGACCAGTGAGTGTTATACCTAAACTGAGAAGATCAGTCATACCTATAATTAAATCGTATTTCTGAGACATGTCAGTAACGATTAGGTGAGTCTTCACTTCTCTTCTATCTGACAGCATTATGTGTGCATAGTCAATGGCTTGTTCGCAAGTAGTAACTTTGCCATTTCCCAAGATTGAATCAGTTGTTTCGTTATGGACAGCCATATCTGTAGCGTAGGCTACTCGGCATGAGATAGCAGAGACTTCAGCCCCTGGATCAAATAGTGCCATAACTTTTTCTCCATTTACGAAAACTGTTTGAAAGATACGTTCATCTCCTTTGGTATAGATTTTATTGAACATTTTCTCATAATCTTGCTCTAGTGCGCACATATGGTACTGTCAGTGCTTAACTTGGACGTCTGGTAAGTCCTTGCAATCCTCTTTGTGCCAACCGTTAGTACCCTTGCAAGTAGCACACTCTTTCATATAGTGTCCAAAATCTGGCTTGCCTGGTGCACACTTAACAGGGTCGTGTCTACCATTCCACTTGCCATTACGTTTTATGAGGTTGTAACCACACTTCTTGCAAGGCGCTCTCACCTTCTTATCACCTTTCGGTTCGGTAGAAGTAGAGCCAGTACCCCCCTCCAGTAGTAGTGCGAGATTTCTTAGTACTACGCGCAGTATCAGTCTCTACTGCGTTTCGCTTAGTGGGCTGGGTGTAGCTCGTGGTACTAAGTACTCTAGTAGAGGAATTGGTATGCTTGTGTACTATCTTCTCAAAGACAGACCAAGGCATAGATCGCAAATCACCATAGGCGATGATGTCATCATTGACTTTCTTAAAGAGGTTAGCTCCCAGAGTCTCCATCATCTGACAAATTAATAAATATTCGCCAGTATAGGTACGACCACCCATCCGAGTATTCATATGTGTCATATGAGCTAGAGCACCTCGAATAGTGGTATCGTTCGCAAAGAACTTGCGAGACTCTAGAAGTTCACGGTCACGTGCATCTTCAAAAAAAGGTGTTAAGTATATTATCACGCAACTGGTGCCAGGGTAGGGCTTTCCAGTTGGGCTCATGAGCCTTCAAGATAGTTCGCCATTCACCTGGCTCACAGAAATGAATAAAGGCATTCATCATCTGCTTATCCCTAAGGCTGGCAGACTCCTTAAGTTGGTCGAAGGCCTTCAGTGTCTCCACTGTACTCTCATTAGTAGAGAAATCGACCTCAGCCTGCGCGTTACCTAGCTGCTTTATAAAGCTTGGTTCTAAGTGTTCACGAGGCTCATGCTCAGTGCTACGGGCTGCTAGTGCCAAGATGGTGTCTATTTCCTTTCTCTTGTTATCGATTAGATAGCGAATGTTATCCGCTTTCCTATCGTCAAGGTCAGAGTCATTCAATAGACGGTCCTCAAGGACTTGCATACCAGAGCGTAATAGCCTGAGACGAGTATGTCTGGTTCTCACTTCCTCATCCTCAGGATTAGAGCGGGAACTCTCTAACGAGGTACTGGTGTAGCGATTGCCAAAATCGTGATTACCAGGGTTAGTTGGCAAATGAGGGTCGATATTACGAGGATGGTAAGCCTCATCGAGTTCCATACGATCATATCCTCTGACAGGGTTAGGTTTGTCAAGAGGATGGTCGATGGTAGCATCAGAGCTATAGAGATTAAATTTTGAAATATTATCACTGTCGCCAGTGGTAACTGGCTTAGTGGTAAACATACTGGCTGGTAAACCAGTAGGTCTCGGGTTCGAAACCCGGCCCGAATTGTTTTTCTTCTTCGGTATAGGAAGAATATCAGCCAAGTGGGACACGATAGAGGGGTCCACAACTGCTGCTGCCGCTAGCTCCTTCAAGAGCGCTTCAGTGCGGTTCAATTGGCGTCGAGATTGAGAGGATCCAACCACTCGTTGTCGAGTTATGGCATCCTCAGCTTCGGCCCCAAGATTTGAGCTGAATGGAATGGCTTCTCCATCGATGGCGAAACCGAAATTTTCGGACAGGTCCAATACTTCCTTTTCACGCCGGATTTGTGCTGGAGTGTCCTTTAGATGTGGAGTTATAATGCCCCCGACATTCGTATCCACGAATTTTCCAGCCTTTTGACGTTTATCCCCAATATTTGACGGCACGTGG
Organism: Sphaeroforma sirkka; assembly: GCA_001586965.3. Classification (NCBI taxonomy): domain Eukaryota; class Ichthyosporea; order Ichthyophonida; genus Sphaeroforma; species Sphaeroforma sirkka. The sequence goes on from LUCW03000602.1 coordinate 6,563, forward strand.
TCAGGGGGCAAGCTGGGGTCCTGAGCTTCACTCCTAGGTGATACACGGACGCTGGCGAGCCTTTCCGCGGTAGTAGATACCTCTTCTTCCAAGGCTTTAGGATCCGACGAGTCATCCTCAGAATAATCCTCTGTACCAACCTCAGAATTTGCTTCCCCAACAGTATCCTCGGCAGGCTCAACTCCAGACAGGCTAGGTGTTTCCACAGGGACCTCAGGAACCTCGGCAGGCTTAGCAGGCTTAGAGCTAGCGGCTCCCTTGCCTTTAGAAGTACCCTTAGCCATAGTATTTGCTGGATAGTAAATCGATGTCAGACAGTCTAGAAGCAGTACACTACTGTAACTACTAAATAACTGAAAAAATGTAAACTTCGATGAAAATTACTAGGTTTCAAACTATATTAAACTAAAATACAATTTAGTCAGTTAGGATTTAGCAGTGGTAGCTTGTGTAAGAATGATCGGGACTGCCTCTTGTTAAGAGCCTAAATATCCTCGATCACACAGGGCGTACCTCTAGCTGTTCTTTATTGAATAATTTTCACTAGAAGTACTAAGTGTTCATGACCACTTGCCTAATTTGTAAATAGACATAATAACGTAAGTCACGTTAATACATTAGCTTATATAAATAAAGTTCCATCTGAAGAAAAGTTAAAAAAAGAAAAAGACATATTGGATTTTGGAGATTGGCGGGAGGACCAAAATCTATAAGTAGTAGTTCGGAGATTATAAAATTTAGTTTATAATATCCTACATCCACTAATGTCTCAAATAGGTCCAAGTAGATGAGTCATACCAAATACTCAGGCTATTGGAGCCATCAAAGTGAATTTAGAACACTTTGGAAATATTGGAAAAAGAGCTTGTACTAAATTATTTAAAATACAAATAAAAACCAATGTATTATCTCAATTGATCTTGATATTTTAGACTGACCGGAGGCCGTATTTCTACATAGCCCCCAGTAGCTTTTAGAACTACGAACGTACGTTAAGATACGATCTAGTTGGTAAAGCGAAAACCAAAGTAAAAACGGTTTCGGTCATGACTTATCTAGTAAGTATGTGCCTATATGTACGAGTTCAAGACTCATGTTGTACTCTATGTCGTTTAGTATTTGGTCCAGTAACCATTTCTGATGTAGGCGCCTTACGTTTATTATTTGGTAAGGTAATAGCCAAAGGCTGTTCTTCATTAGTAGGTAAGTTTGAACAATTTTCTGCACTGTTGGTAAGCAGATCAGAAAGTTTGGTCACGTGGGAAGTAGGTGGCAAATAGGGAATTTCAGATCCGTCAGAGTTTGTAGTCACCTGAGGAAACCCTTTTCGTTTATCTCGTGTGTTCTTATGTGAACGCTTATTCCATTTCTTATTAAAGATACGAAGAAAGTCGCGAGATTCACGAAATGCATCGGAGGTTAGCCAAGCTACTGTCCCATCCATGAAACGGGTCTTGTAGTAAGTGTAACCGTCTTCGGATGTTTTGTCAATTATATCTTTGACTTGTGACTCCATAACTGGTACATCAGAATCAAATGAGCGAGTGAATGAGAGTTCGGAGGTAGGGATACGGTGAGTGCCTAGATTGGTTGCGCTAGTACCATCAATGTTATTCACTTCGTAAGTATCACTCTTCTCATCATGGTAGGAAATAACAAAAGGTCCTATCGTCTTAGAAGAGAGTTCAGTAACGTTGGCGTTTCGATTTATAATGTTAACGTAATCGCTGACTTTGAACTGAACAATGTTCTTAGTGTTATTCCATTGGTCATACGCTTTAAGTAGGACGCGATTCTTGTGCTCGAGTAAACAGGGGTAAACAACGTTCTGCATATGCTCGATCTTTGTAGCCACGGGGTAGCGTGTTTCTCGGGCGCAGTTTTATCAAACGTTGCTTGTAATTCACTATAGCGGCCAAAGAAATAGTGAAACGGAGTGTTCCAGTTTGAGGATTCATGCAGTTATTCATTTGAGTCTGAACCCATTTCAAATGATAAGGCCACATATCCTCAACGTCGTCTAGTGCGGTACGCAAGAGTTTCTTAAGTTCTCTATGACGTGTCTCATTTGCACCCTGCGTTTGAGGTTTGTAAGGAACACCACGCCTATGGGTCATGCCTGATACGAGTATAAGTGCCTCCATTACGTCGGTACAAAACTCACTACCGTTATCAGAACATAGTACTCGGGGAAACCGAAGTCATTAAAGACGTGATAGCATAATTCTGCCACTGTTTGTGGACGTTTGTTCGGTATTGCATAAAGCAAGTTATAGCCCGAAGCCACACATAAGAAATGACAGATATATACATCGCCAGTATGCTTGGATCGCGGGAGTTTAACCAAATCGACTATGACTCGGCGCATCGGTTGGTCTTCTGTCACACTTTTTAGGGGTGCCCAACCGTATTGCTTGATCTGGTTCTTTTCACAATCAGTACAGCGTCGGTATACTTCACGTATGGTTTCTTTCAGCGCCGGGTGATCAAGCCCTGCACGAATAGCCATTTTATAAGTATGCTCATATGCTCGATGCGTTAAATTATGTATAATTTTAACTCTACTTTCGAGCTCCTCTAAGTCAGTCAGATTCTGCTTAACGCTGGCTGGATGAACCATAGTCCTGTTGGAAAGGGCAACCTCAGTATCAGGAGGGGTAGAGTCCTGAGATACATAATTGACAACATTGGATTGTTGAAGTATCTTCTTCAGTTGTTTCGCAACTCCTGGCTGTTCTTTAAGCAGCGCTTTAAGTAGTTGAGTGCGAGCTTCAGGTTCTCTTAGAGTTTTGAGTCTTTGATCCATGGCCTTAGCTAGTTCCATGTTTTTACGATCTAATGCCGTTTCAATCGGCATTACCTCGACTGCAATCTTGTTGGGTGCATGTGTTGTACGAGTCTTGAGCTTTTGTTCAAACTCTTTAGACTCCTCTAGTTTAGCTAAGAATTCGGTTGAGGGTTTCCACTTAGTGGTACCTGCAGGACCGATGCGACAAACAATGGTGTGTTTCCAAGGCGTCTTCTTAATAGAATAGGATCCCTGATACAAGAACGTGTCGGTTTCACGGTCGACATAAATAGGTTCGTCTTGAATCATATTAATTAAATCACGTATCCATGGGTCGGAGTTACGTAAGGGACAACACAGCGTAATGGTAGATTTAGTAATATTAACATAATTTAACAACTGTGCGATAAGTTGACAAGGTGGGTTAGCCCACGCATTATGCTTTGATAAGTCAAGCTGAAATGCATCACCTTTAGGATGAGTCAACGACCTATATTCAGAAACCTGTTTGTTATGTTCTGCGGCGAACATATCAACAGTAAATGGACCCCATCGTGATTGAGCGAGGTTAAACCATTGGCCGTATTTCTACAATGTAAAGTGAGATACGACCGTAGTAGATTCTGATGCGCCCGGATTTCGGCTCGGAATAGTCACGCGCGGGATTTGTTGCGTAGGTGATAAAGTCGATGGCGATATCGGTTATATCCATGTGAGAGGAGGCGTTGGTCCGGAGGCGGCGGCATTGCTGGCAGTTGTTGAGGCCAATGTATTTGATTCGTGGGAAGTACCTAGCGATCGAGTCCAAAGGTGTGATCACCACAGATACCGTAGTCCGCCAGCATATAAGTTTGGAGGAGGAGGCGGGGTAGGTCGATGATACGCATGTTCTGTACCAGTTGAACCGCCAGCATAGAGGTAGTCCAAGTGCCACTTATTACGCAGAGTAGTCTCAATCGTTTACATAGGTAGTCCGTGATTTGTAGATGCGTGGCCATACTTCCGGGCTTTGAAGTTGAAATCTCCCCACACGACATCTGTTGGAAACCGCCAATCTCGAGAGGATTTATGTATCGCCTGACGTCTTCTTCAGTAAGTGATTCGAGTGAAAAGTAGAACACGGCTATATGAACGCCAAAGCACACAAAGAAAACCGCGTACGGTGAAGAGTGTACAAGTTGAAAATTCGACGGGTGGTGTTTGGAAATGATACCAATACCACAGTGTGAAGGGTGTAAGATATTATGCCGTGTAGTGTGATGTAGTATATGATTAAAAAATGTGGTGTTATGCCAGGTTTCAACCACACACATAACATCAACCTGACCTCAAATCGATATAACGTTCAAACACTTATTTGTATGTGCTGCGTTGTCCATATTGAGCCCTTGTGGGTTGAAGAGCGTCATCCTCATTGGTCCTAACATTGTTCATCATCGGCCAATACTACTGGGCTCTCTTCTTTAACGATGTCAGCCATTTCTATATTATTGCCTGTCGTCGAAGAGTCTGTCGTGGAAGGTTGAGGCTGCGTATTGGTATCCATCGTGTCGGATGTTTGTGTCGGGATGACCTTTGGTACGTGGAGTCGTTCGGGCTGCGCCGCGCTAGTTCTTTAGCGTTTGCCGAGATTCGCGGGTTAGGTGAGAAGAGGTTTGCACCATCTTTTGCTTGTTAAGCTTTCTGGAGACGGTACGTGGTAGATCGCAGGATGTCTTTGTTAGTGGAGTTGACAAGGGGGCTCAGTAGTGCGTATATGCTGCGGGCAAGAATTTTGGCGCTCGTTCATGCGTGTGGCGGGCCTCCCGCTTGGTGCGGAGATAGTGGATTAGGGCTGCTTTCGTAGTATCGGATGTTGTTGGGAGCGGGGGTCGATAATGGAGGGTGCGACTATCTTTTCCAAGATAGACTTAAAAGCTGCATTCCATCAACTACAGATATATGAGCCTCATAGGAACTACTTTTCCTTTACTTGGCAAGGTAAGAATTACCAGTTTAAAGGTGCACCTGAAGGCTTACACATGTTACCTTCTTTCTTTCAACAAGTTATGATGGAACTATTTGCGGACCTGTCGTATAACGTATCAGTCTATTTAGATGATATAGTTATCTTTACAAAGACAGCACATGAACATGCTAAACTCGTTAAAGAAGTCTTAAAGCGACTTAATCATGGCAAACTTAAGATTAACGAAGACAAGTGTTCTTTTGCTAAAGATACTATACACTTACTTGGCTACAAAGTATCTGCAGCAGGGGTAGAAATTGATCCTGGCAAGAAACAGTTTCTGTTGGATTTATCAACACCAATTACTGGACGAGATGTGAACTCTGTGTGTGGGTTTGTTAACTTCTTCTCGGATTCGGTCCAGCATCTTTTTCATTACTTAAAGCCTTTCAGTCACCTACGGCTGCACAAAGGGCCTTTGGGAAAGCTTTGGACTGAAGAATGTGATGATGCATTCAAACTAGTCAAAAGTAAAGTAGTGGACGCACCCATCATGCAGTACCCTGTGGATGGTGTCCCATTCCAAGTAGCAACCGACGCTTCAGATCGAGCGGTGGGTGGAGTGCTTTACCAAACGATAAATGGTAAACCGCGCTACATACAATTCTTTAGCAAGAGTTATAATAAGAGTCAACGGAATTACCCTACCGTTAAACAAGAGCTCCTTGCTATAGTTACTGCGCTAAGACAGTTTAAAGACTACCTTTATGGAAGTTACTTTACTGTCGCCTGTGATCAAAAGTCTTTAACATACTTAAAAGATATGAACCCTGATTCACAGTTGGTGAGCCGCTGGCATGACATTATTGTCAAGTTCGCTTTTAATATAACACACATACCAGGAATACATAACCATCTTCCTGACATGCTCTCTCGACTTGTGCCCGACTACCAGAAAACAGTCAAGGAGTTATTAGCAACCGATTGGATGCTAAATAAGAAATGGTTTAACCTCGCTCAATCACGATGGGGTCCATTTACTGTTGATATGTTCGCCGCAGAACATAACAAACAGGTTTCTGAATATAGGTCGTTGACTCATCCTATAGGTGATGCATTTCAGCTTGATTTATCAAACTATAATGCGTGGGCTAACCCACCTTGTCAACTTATCGCACAGTTGTTAAATTATGTTAATATTACTAAATCTACCATTACGCTGTGTTGTCCCTTACGTAACTCCGACCCATGGATACGTGATTTAATTAATATGATTCAAGACGAACCTATTTATGTCGACCGTGAAACCGACACGTTCTTGTATCAGGGATCCTATTCTATTAAGAAGACACCTTGGAAACACACCATTGTTTGTCGCATCGGTCCTGCAGGTACCACTAAGTGGAAACCCTCAACCGAATTCTTAGCTAAACTAGAGGAGTCTAAAGAGTTTGAACAAAAGCTCAAGACTCGTACAACACATGCACCCAACAAGATTGCAGTCGAGGTAATGCCGATTGAAACGGCATTAGATCGTAAAAACATGGAACTAGCTAAGGCCATGGATCAAAGACTCAAAACTCTAAGAGAACCTGAAGCTCGCACTCAACTACTTAAAGCGCTGCTTAAAGAACAGCCAGGAGTTGCGAAACAACTGAAGAAGATACTTCAACAATCCAATGTTGTCAATTATGTATCTCAGGACTCTACCCCTCCTGATACTGAGGTTGCCCTTTCCAACAGGACTATGGTTCATCCAGCCAGCGTTAAGCAGAATCTGACTGACTTAGAGGAGCTCGAAAGTAGAGTTAAAATTATACATAATTTAACGCATCGAGCATATGAGCATACTTATAAAATGGCTATTCGTGCAGGGCTTGATCACCCGGCGCTGAAAGAAACCATACGTGAAGTATACCGACGCTGTACTGATTGTGAAAAGAACCAGATCAAGCAATACGGTTGGGCACCCCTAAAAAGTGTGACAGAAGACCAACCGATGCGCCGAGTCATAGTCGATTTGGTTAAACTCCCGCGATCCAAGCATACTGGCGATGTATATATCTGTCATTTCTTATGTGTGGCTTCGGGCTATAACTTGCTTTATGCAATACCGAACAAACGTCCACAAACAGTGGCAGAATTATGCTATCACGTCTTTAATGACTTCGGTTTCCCCGAGTACTATGTTCTGATAACGGTAGTGAGTTTTGTACCGACGTAATGGAGGCACTTATACTCGTATCAGGCATGACCCATAGGCGTGGTGTTCCTTACAAACCTCAAACGCAGGGTGCAAATGAGACACGTCATAGAGAACTTAAGAAACTCTTGCGTACCGCACTAGACGACGTTGAGGATATGTGGCCTTATCATTTGAAATGGGTTCAGACTCAAATGAATAACTGCATGAATCCTCAAACTGGAACACTCCGTTTCACTATTTCTTTGGCCGCTATAGTGAATTACAAGCAACGTTTGATAAAACTGCGCCCGAGAAACACGCTACCCCGTGGCTACAAAAGATCGAGCATATGCAGAACGTTGTTTACCCCTGTTTACTCGAGCACAAGAATCGCGTCCTACTTAAAGCGTATGACCGATGGAATAACACTAAGAACATTGTTCAGTTCAAAGTCAGCGATTACGTTAACATTATAAATCGAAACGCCAACGTTACTGAACTCTCTTCTAAGACGATAGGACCTTTTGTTATTTCCTACCATGATGAGAAGAGTGATACTTACGAAGTGAATAACATTGATGGTACTAGCGCAACCAATCTAGGCACTCACCGTATCCCTACCTCCGAACTCTCATTCACTCGCTCATTTGATTCTGATGTACCAGTTATGGAGTCACAAGTCAAAGATATAATTGACAAAACATCCGAAGACGGTTACACTTACTACAAGACCCGTTTCATGGATGGGACAGTAGCTTGGCTAACCTCCGATGCATTTCGTGAATCTCGCGACTTTCTTCGTATCTTTAATAAGAAATGGAATAAGCGTTCACATAAGAACACACGAGATAAACGAAAAGGGTTTCCTCAGGTGACTACAAACTCTGACGGATCTGAAATTCCCTATTTGCCACCTACTTCCCACGTGACCAAACTTTCTGATCTGCTTACCAACAGTGCAGAAAATTGTTCAAACTTACCTACTAATGAAGAACAGCCTTTGGCTATTACCTTACCAAATAATAAACGTAAGGCGCCTACATCAGAAATGGTTACTGGACCAAATACTAAACGACATAGAGTATAACATGAGTCTTGAACCGTGATTAGCCGGGGTATGGGGAACATCTGTTGATATGTCAGGGATGGGTGAGGGTACGGTGGTTCTGCATTCAACATGCTGGAGAAAAGATCCAAGTTGTTCGTGGAGGGTCCAGATACCGTGGAAGTCATGGCACTCCTGTAATTGCTGAAGGGGGTCAGGGCCAATTGGGCGGCAGTTTCGGGCCTACCAGGATGCGTTGAATCAATTGTTGGATGCAGGTATAGTGGCTGGTAGTGAACTTGTGGCTACCGGGGCAGACAGGGTAGAGACAGCCGTCGGTGCGGTAGTCGAGCAATGTGAACATGTACGTATTCGATACATTCATAGCACAGAGCCGGATTGGTGTAGATTCGAAGCAGCAATTGAAGCTGTCGTGTCTGGCTGTGTCTCGGTTTGAAGTTGGCGGTTTACCCATAACCAGTTGGTAGTAGTATTGGCGCCGGGCCATTGCCGCGATCTTCTTATTGAACCAACATTTTGTTGAGTTCTTCCTGATGTCGTCACAGCGTTGGCGGAGGGCTACATAGTCGGGTGTACGCCCGCCCATGGTTTTGTGTACAGTTTTCAGGTGAGCATAGATACTGTACGAGAAACGCAGTGATGGTTTGTCGTGGACCCAGGCGGGTTGCGTCAGAGGGGTAAGTGGATTTGTACTGGCCATTGAGTCGAGTTGTATTCCCAGGCAACCTCCGAGGTAGTCCGCGAATGGTCGCGTGGGGAGCAGGCCGCAAAAGTTAAATAGGGGTTTTTTTAATGTTTGGGAAGCCGAGGATATTTAGTGCCCGTGATGATAGCTGCTGCTTGGATGAGTGATGAGTTAAAGCGCTCGAACATGGGGTCCAACGCATCCTTCCATATAGGCGGAGCCCAGGCAATAAAGTTCAGCCCATATGTAGCCGTGGATAGGATGAATGTGTTGAACATCACCAATCGGTTGCGGGGGTGTCGCCAGCTGAAGCCATGGAAGCCATAAGCGCGGAAAGAGGCAATACCCAGTGACAATGCTGCAACCAGGGATTCCATATGTTTGGCGAGGATGATTCCTGGTACTCCGTGAGAGAGTGGGAACCCCAGATTTTTGGAGTGTTTCGGGTCGGCATGTGTAGGCGCCATCTTCAAGGGGAGGTAACGTGTGTTCCAAGGTGCGTCTGCAAGCGTCGTCGTGATAAGCTCACCATTTATACGGAGGATTGTCGCCGCGTGTCGCAAGTCGGTAGATCGTACTCGGTGATTAATGCCACCCTGTTCGAGGCCAGATTTGCGTCCCCACGCATCAATGTCATCTAAGAAGGGCTGGAGCGAACCCGATCGAGGGGCTTGGATCCGTGTGTCATCAACAAATAAATAAGAGCAGAGGAGCTTGGGCCGAAATTGGGCTAGCGTGACAGCTAAGGAATATATGTAGATAATAAAGAGCTGGGGGCCGACGATTGAGCCTTGTAGGATGCCATTCGTTCTATGGAATAGAGACGAAATGGGAGAGCGACCTTGTCGTATACACTCCCAAACAGCGCGCGGGTAACCAATTATACGACAGTCTAGAAGCAGTACACTACGGTAACTACTAATTAACTGAAAAATATGTAAACTTCGATGGATAGTTCTATGTTTTAAGCAATGTTATATAAACTAAGATACAATTTAAGCCAGTTAGGATTTAGTTGTGGTAGCTTGTGTAAGAATGATTGGGACTGCCTCTTGGTAAGAGCCTTAATATCTTCAATCCCACAGGACGTACTTCTAACTGTTCTTTATTAAATAATTTTTACAAGAAGCACTAAGTGTTCATGACCAGATGCCTAATTTGTAAATAGACATAAGAATGTAAGTCAAGTTAATACATTGGCTAATATAAATAAAGTTCCATCGGAAGAAAAGTTTAAAAAATAAAAAGACTTGTTGGATTTTGGTGATTGGCGGGAAGATCAAAACCTGTGAATAATAGTTCAGAGATTATAAAATTTAGTTTATAATATCCTACATCGAATATTGTCTCAGATAGGTACAAGTAGATGAGTCATACCAAATACTCAGGCTATTGGAGCCATCAAAGTGAATTTAGAACACTTTGAAAATATTGGAAAAAGAATTAGTATTAAAATTTTGAATACAAATAAAAACCAATATGTTATCTCATTTGATCTTGATATTTGAGACTGACTGGAGGTCATCTTTCTACAGTGTTGTCTCCACCTTATCACATATCAAGGGTAAACGACGAAGAGCTCCAACAACCGCTTCAGCAGCCGGTCACAAGCTTGCTTACCCATCTTAGGCAACGGTCTAGTTTTGGATCCCGTCATAGGTGTAAAAAGAATAAAAATACACTACATTGCTTCTTAGTTGATCTAACCTTTAAAGAACGTAGCATAATAAATACAATAGTTCGGTCACTTAAAAAATGTAGTCAACTTGGTTAAACTCAGTCAGAAGTGCCGTTGTGAACGGCGTGTCCCATTAATCATGTTCCTATGTGAGACGAGATTTTTTCTAACAGCGGCAGATTGGAAAAATCTCCGTACAATCTAAGATTATGGTCTCCTAGTTACTAAATAATATTTATGTCCGATGAGTCATAATTATTTTTCACTAAATTACATATTCTACTCAACTCTACGGTCCGGTCCTCTGGTCCGATCATCAATTTAAAAGTGCTCTTAGGCCCGGTCCTCTGGTCCGGTCCTAAATGTCCGTCTACTGTTGTACTATGTCCACAAGAGGCCTATATCGATCATACAGCTCGGGCAATCGTCACGGAAAGTCAAATAGCTCTCAATCAACATTAGTATGTAGCTAAAAGCTACAGTGAATGCGAGCTGCAAGCGCGTGGATATATTTGCACCGATCCTTTAGATTCTTTAAAATTGTTTAGCTATATATGTCAGATAAGTTACCACAGGAGGGAAAGGGATACACAATTACACATAGCAAAATTATTACTCATCCAACATACAGTAGATTACATCTGAAGATGAACTTCTCTCTTCCACTAAATCACTTGTATTGTACTGCGTGGCGAACGCGTATACAACAACAACAAAAAATAGCCAAGAAACGCTAAAGAAATAAAAGTATAAATACTTATATTGCCCACAAACTGTTCGAAACACGGAAACAGGTTTGATGATGAGTTGGAGACAATACTATTTATTACCCTTTTTGGAGTGGGAGAGTTGTAAATTCTTCATTTTATAGACTACAGGAACACAGTAGAGCAGTCCGCAGTCACATCGACCATTCGACACATCGGAGTCCTGAGACTCCTGAACAGTAGGAGAGTCTGGAGTTCTGGACACTGGAACTAACCTCATTACGTTTCCCGTTAAAACGTAAAATAAAATAAAATAAGCGTTTACGTTCAAAGTTTATCTCAAATATAGTCCTATGGGTTTACAAATAGGTACATTATTTGAGGCGGCCTAACTGTCACGAGTTGTCCTATTTTTCACTATGTCTCACTTGTGAATGGTTTCAATTCTCCTTTTCATTGAAAAATATCAATTTCTCAGGTGCAAATTTGGAAATTTTCATGGTCGATTTGCCCTCGATATGCCTTAAAACGCTTAAAAACAAACTTTTTGCGTTTACGTTTAGTTTATCGCATATAGGCAAAACGTATTGAGCTTAGCTCAGTCTGGAGAGATCAATCATAATATTCGGATTTTCTTAGCTCTGATCCGAAGACCGACCTATACGGCATATTGTACCGCTGTTAAATACCTGTTGTTGTATTCTAAAAATCAATCAATCCGCAGTTGCGCAAATTGGCACCCTAAATATAGTCTTTTGTTTAAAAAAAATATATATATATATATAGAAATATTTGTAGAGGGCTATGATAATTGATATAATAAATTAACATACATGACTGTACCTCTCTCCCTCTCCCTCTCCCTCTCCCTCTCTCTATCTCTCTCTCTACTACCACGTACTCTATTCAATGGTGAGAGAGACTAGCAATGTAAATAGTAAATAGCAGTAGTAGAGAGAGAAAGAAGAATTAAGAAAATATGGCTGGTCCGTAGGACAAATAAAAATACTTTTCTTCCACAATAGTTTTGACTTTTTGAGGTTTGTCCTCTTTTTCTACTACATACTACTCCCTCACTGTAAAAGTGTCTCTCTCCTGATGAATCTCTCTCTCTCCTTGAGAGAGAGAGAGAGAGAGTGAGAGAGAGTAGTGGGGGGTGGGGGGACAGCCTGACGCCTGGGAGAGTGGTGGTCCCCGCACACATGTGGTAGCTGGTAAGTGTCTGGCCTGAGTGATGAGTCTGGACTCTGAACTCTGGACTCTAGAGTGACCTGGACCCTGGACTCTGGACTCCCGGGTGTGGTGAGTTGACACTTGACGTCTTGAGTCTACTAGTCTACACTACTACATATTCACTTACACTTGGCACTTGGCAGCTGAGTCACCCGAGTGCCGACTGGTCCAGGTGGTCCTGCTGCTCCTGCACTCCTGCGATATACCCTATTTTTGCAAAACAAAACGATACTGATGGTGGTCAATTTTCCGAAGTATGGGATGAACCCCTGAGTTGGCGCCATAGTTTTTTATAAACGTTCGGTACATTAACGAGCCATATTTATTGGCTAGCATCTATTAATACTCTAGAAGAAGTGTACAAGAAGAAGAGCTATTTGATGCTCATCAGCATTTACGTCACTTTCTTTAGCGTCGTCTGTGGCTTGTTTGATTGGATTAAAGTTATCTTTCACTTCTAACGGGTTGAATCTTTTTCCCGACAAAATTGACCAATTCTATTTAGTTATTCAAACTTTGTTAAAAGTTTTTTTATAGAAATTTTGATGATGACTCATGGATGACTGACCATATTTTGTGGCTTGGCCAATAATGGCGCCTAATATATAAAAATACTACGGAATGTTGGGGTATTTTCTCTTTTTTGTTTTTTCTGTTGCAAGATTTTGCATCGCCGGCTTCAGCCTCTTGTTTTTGAAAAAATAAATATACATAGTTGACTCTTTTTCTCTAAGAGTATTTACATAGTACATAGTAGTTGATAGTACAGTCATTTCAGTCGCATAAATAAACGTCTATCGTAGATATAACAGTTGTTATTTTTTTGAATAAAATTGTCGGGTTCAAACGTACATTAAACGTTTGAACTATGATTTTGGGTCATTTTATTACTATTTACCGTTTCGACTCGCTGTCTGTGACTTTTGTTCCCACAAACCTTTGAGTATTGGGTTTTGGTTAAAGTACGCAGAATTGCTTCATTTGTACTTCAAGTTGTAAGTTGTAACTGCATATATTTAGTGTTGCATGTTCTTCGCCATGCGCACATTTACGATTACAGGGTATTCACTATACTCGGTCACATCAGATTTTCTACTGGTAAGCCACACGCCAATAGTATAGTGTAGATCATCTTATACTACAGTTGGATACTTCATATAAACATCCGGTGTACGCTACTCTAACGATAAAATCCCAGCAACCACAAGTCTCTGAACTAAAGCTTCACTGTTCTTGCCCATTTCTGCTGTGTAGCTTGTAGTTACCGGTTGCAGCGTTCTATATAACTTAACACCTAGTATCCAATTCGATGGTGTCAACGGTTTGCTCAGATGTCAATGCAGGAGATTTGGTTGCCCTGCTGGGTGCAAATGATGTGGTATGGCATATGTTGCTTCTAAGATGAATCCGATACCCGTTGAGTTTAAAGTAGTATTGTATGTTTTAGTATAGAATAATAGTAGATCTGTCATGGGATAGGGTACGGCTTTTTTCCCTTTTCTGCTATACTAAGCCTCTTAATATCTGAATGTGTCGCACTGTTCCTGGTTGTGCGTCGATTAAACCTTTGCCCCGTTACTTACAATGCAGTAAATCGTTATATCAATATTTGGTGCCGATTCTACACGGTATATACGGCACTCTGAATAATCGGCTGCATTCATGTTATTTTCTAAAAGCAGGGCGCATGCTTGTATACTCTTACTGGAGCATCGAAACTTTTGAGAAATACTTAACATTTCACAGCATATGCTTCTGAGGTTCCCAGCATACTTATCCGTCACACGTGATACGTTTCTCAGGTAGATTATGTGGATTGCAGTATACTTATCGATGTCATATTATACGTTTTTTAGAAAGCTACTTTGGATTCTTGTTTCGGTGGTGTCGATGGCCTCGTAAAAGCACTGCATGCCGATACCGAAAGTGGGCTCGCTGCAGAGGATGACGAGGATATCAAAGGCCGGTATGTGTGAGGATATCAGATTAACCAAAACTGTATCTGAGTCTTGAGAAAATCAATCGTAAGCCTCTGCAGTTTCTATCCATGAGGTCTACTATTGGCGAGCATGCAGTATGCATACGCTTTCGAGTGTGACATTACTGGACCGGTCTTCCAGCAGATCACACCGAATTTTCGGTTAAATAATTGATCGACTGATGTTGTATAGTTCATTTATTGGAATCTCCACATACTAATTGTTTATACATTGCACCTCCAGAGCTGATGATTTCGGTGACAATCGGGTGCCTTCCCCGCCCCAGCGCTCGTTGCTGTTGCTGATGTGGGATGCCTTGCATGACGTGACGTTGGTGATTCTGCTTGTTGCCGGTGTCATATCTCTGGTCATAGGGCTGACTGTTGAAGAGGTAAGCATTCATGGTAAGTGATCACCTGAGATTGAACCTGGGTTTCGATTAGCTTTTGGGTACTAACACCTCTTTGACATTTTTGTCTCATGCACAGGACAAGAGCATTGCGTGGATTGAAGGCGCGTCAATTTTGGGCGTAGTGGCGATTGTGGTACTTGTCGATAGTATAAACAACTACCAGAAGGAGAAACAGTTTCGCGAGTTAAACAACGTGAAGGAGGACGAGAAAGTAAACGTGTTACGCAGTGGTAATGTTTGCCAGCTATCTAAGTTTGACGTAGTGGTTGGAGATATTATCTGTCTGGAACAGGGCGCTGAGGTGGTTGCGGATGGTATCATCATCGATGCCCACTCACTTCTCATTAACGAAAGCTCGCTCACTGGAGAGGCTGACGATATTGCAAAGGTGTGTACCTGATATTTTAATCAGTCTAACACTTAAGTATTTTTGGATCAGCTCAGCACTTGTGTATTGTGTTTTTGCATATCTTGCATAGATTGTTTATTGTCCCGCTGTTTCTTGGGAAGTACTGGAACACTACCTATCGCATCATCTGTAGTGGTTCTATGGTGTATTGTGTACTATGCGAGTGTGATACCTTTCGGTATGTTATACGATCTCGATGTGTGTATCCTGAAGGTTTGATTCAAGATGGCATCGCTGCTGGATATCTGAACCGTGTGTTCCTTGACTGATCCCTTTGTGTTATGTTGTCATGTCATCCAGATCCCTAACTCGGCAAGCATGTTAGTGCTCAGTAGCACTTTGGTCATGGACGGAGTGGGCCGTATGCTGGTGCTGGCGGTGGGTGAGAATTCGCAGGCGGGTATCATTAAAATGCTTTGCACCGGGATGAAACGCACCCACGTGCTACCAGCGACTTCCATTGGAGATGGCGCTGCACCTGTATGTTGTTTACCAGCTGTACTTCGTTGTTTAAGATACTCTGATAAAGTGTGATGCACTAAGTTATCAGTATGTAGCTTTATGCGGTTTGGTATATTTGTCGCTCATTCGTAGTCTGATGTTTGTGCATTACAGCCTGTGCTTACTGAGAAGGGCGAGGCACTGAAGGACAAAGTATTGGGCACAGAAACTGTAGCACAAATAGCAACCATCGATGTCGATGGATATCAATCCAATGATGTGCTGCAAAACGTACCCGGAAGTGATAATAAGAATTCAAAGCAAGCTGCGAAGGCCAGTGGTACCGTTGATGATGGCGACGAGTACGAGAAAGAGGAGGTGGTGGTGAGCCAAGATGGGCAGACTGCGCTGGAAATGAAGCTAGAGCGTCTAGCCATTCTCATCGGTTATGTTGGTTTGGCTGTCGGTAAGTACTGTGCTTGGCCTGTGAGACGATGTCTTTCATTGGCTGGCTCGGTATCGCTCTTTGTACATATTTATCCCATACGTATGTTTTTGCTGAAGTGCGCGTTCTCTATTGCCTTCTGACATCGACTTATCTGTGTAATCCAGGTACACTCACTTTCGTCGTGTTATCTGTGCGATTCTGCATCGAAGAGTACCCCAATCGCGGATGGGACAAGGACGATTTTTCCGAGTTCTTGGACTTCTTTATCATTGGTATCACCGTGTTGGTGGTTGCTATTCCCGAGGGGTTGCCACTGGCCGTCACATTGGCTTTGGTATGTACAGTGCACGTGGTGTCGTTGTGAGCTGATTTGGTGTGCACTCCTTAGGGTTTTAGGGTTTTAGAATCATATCTGGCTGAAACGATACATTGACTTAGTGGCTGCTTGTTGAGTTTGATGCTTGCTTAGTATGAAATATACAGAGGCTTTGTCACTTCAACGCAAATCGACCTAAATTAGTAACTGTCTGCCATCTTTTGCGTCACGGCACTTTCTGATTCTTGTAGGCTTTCAGTATGAAGCGCATGTTGAAGGAGAACAATCTGGTGCGCCATCTGCATGCTTGCGAAACAATGGGCAGTGCTACGGTCATCTGTAGTGACAAGACCGGAACGCTCACAACGAACTCTATGACGGTGGTCAAGGCTAGTATATGTCAAACTGAGCTGAAACAGAAGGTATGTCCTCCTTCTCTTGGCCTATCGTTTTGCTTCCTCGTATATATTTTATCATCGAAGTTTATTTCTACATACCCGCATTCCACTGGATTCTTATCCCAATTCATTTTGCGCCGTATAACAGGAGTCCTGCCAATCAAAGGGCATCTCTGCCGAGGCCACCCAAATCCTCTTGAAGGGTATTGCGGTCAATACCACAGCTGAAGTGCAGGCGCCCGAGTCCGGTGTGGGTCCCACCGAGTATGTAGGTAACAAGACGGAGTGTGCTCTGCTGGACCTAATGTGTGCGCATGAAGGGAGTGACTATCGTGAGGAGCGATCCAAGGCCGAAGTACTGCGCTTGTGCCCTTTCTCCTCGGAGAGAAAGTGTATGTCTGTCGCCATCCAACTGGAGGGTGAGCCTGACACCAGTCGCGTGTACTGTAAGGGGGCGAGTGAGATTGTGTATGGCCGGTGCACTAAGCAGCTGACGAAGGACGGGCGCGTTGTGGATATCACTGCGGCTGACCGTGCTATGATGGATGAGATGATCACGACATGGGCGAGTGAAGCCCTGCGCACCCTGTGTTTGTCGTACAAGGATGTCTCAGCGAGTCTGGCGGTGGATCCGGAGACCACCCCAGCGCAGCTGGAAACCGATTTGATCTGCATTGGAATCGTTGGTATTGAAGACCCAATCCGACCGGAAGTACCGGTAAATCATATGAACTTTGCACAACTGACGTATATGCATGTGTGTATACTGATATGTAATGTAGTTGTCATTTCAATTCCTCCGCCGGCAAGGATGTATAGATCTGTCAAGAGTATGCATAGCCCATATGTTCGTTCGACCTTCTGTGTTGGTCATCAGGTTCTAATCTTATTTCGGTTTTATTACCACGTAGGATGCTATCGCTATCTGCAAACGAGCGGGTGTGGACGTGAAGATGGTTACCGGCGACAATGTGTCTACTGCCCGAGCTATCGCCAAGCAGTGTGGTATCTTGACGGATTCCCCTGATGAGCTAGTTATGGAAGGAAGAGGTATGTGTTCTCTCTTTTCTTTTTCCTGCCGTTGTTGACTTGGTAGTAGTATGGCGGTGATTGAATTGTTTCATCACTTGAACTGCGTGCTGTGTTTGATTACCGTTGTTGTGTTCATATAGCTAACAATCTACTTGTGTTCCCTGCAGACTTCCGATCACAGATCCTCAATGCGAATGGAAGTATCAAGCAAGATGTGTTCGACACGCTATGGCCCCGAGTGAAGGTACTCGCACGTTCATCTCCCGAGGACAAGTACAACATGGTCAGAGGTCTGAAGGCCACTGAGGTAGTACCACAGGTCGTAGCTGTTACTGGTGACGGCACCAACGATGCACCTGCACTCAGACAGGCGGACATAGGGTTTGCGATGGGTATTCAGGGCACTTCTGTGGCCAAAAGTGCCTCGGATATCATCATCCTGGACGACAACTTCAACTCCATCATCTCTGCGCTCAAGTGGGGCCGTAATGTGTACGACTCGATCTCCAAGTTTGTGCAGTTCCAGCTTACTGTGAATGTGGTCGCCCTGGTCGTGGCCTTTACAGGCGCGTGCATTGTGCAGGAGTCCCCTCTCTCCGCAGTGCAGCTGCTATGGGTCAACCTCATCATGGACACGCTGGCGTCGCTGGCTCTGGCGACCGAACCTCCCACGGATGCGCTACTACTACAGAAACCACACAGTCGCACTAAGGCGCTGATTAGTCGAGGCATGTGGCAGTTCATCTTTGGCCACTCATTGTATCAACTGGTCGTGACGTTCTTTGTGTTGTTCGCGGGTCCCAGTGTCTTCGGTTATGCCAAGGGAGAGACATTCGACGGAGAGCCCAACGAACACTACACCATGGTGTTCAACGTATTCGTGTGGTGTCAACTGTTCAATGAGGTCAACGCGCGGAAGCTGCATGGAAGTATCCGGGTGTTCGATGTAAGTATTAGCACACATTGTTGAAGACAGAATTCTTTTCTTTTGTCGGAGATTTTAGGGTTTTTGTTTCCTTGCGATATATATATATATATATATATATATATATATATATATATATATATATATGTATGTATGTGTGTGTGTGTGTGTGTTTGTGTTTGTGTGTGTGTTTGGGGTATATATATATATATATATATATATATATATATATATATCACTCTTTCTCGTACGTTTACCTACTTTATACACATATTCAGGGAATCCTCAACAACAAGGTATACATCGTCGTCATGATCGTGCAATGTATCTTGCAAGTGTTGATTGTGACGTATGGTGGTCGAGCATTCGGGGTTGTTGCCTTGCCCATTGAGTTATGGGGTTACTGTATGCTGCTTGGTTTCGGGGAGATGCCTTGGAACGTGGTTGTGCGCAAGTGCCCCAAGTTGCTTCCAGAGAGCTGGAGAACTCATCTGAAGAAGCCTTTACCGTAAGTAGACTGACCTATAGATTAGTACTGTTGCTTCATTTGTATTCGCGACACTCGATGTGATGTGTATATCCACCCAAGTACTTGTCGGTATATCCCATGCATGCTTTGCGGTTCGCCAAGTTCATGAATTCTGCAATCATTCAACATATGCTTTCTATTGTCTATCGCAACAGGCGACCCTTCTTCTTGAAATCAAAGTCAAAATCCGGTGGTGCCAAGGATTTCCGCGAGGAACAAGACGACGCTGAGGGTGATATTAGGTTAGTTTTCACGTCGCCGAATAAGATGGATGAATTGTTCCCTCAGGTGAGTTTACTCCAGCAAAGTGCGCCTGTATGTGTGTTCGCTTGTACAACATTAATATAAATCGTATATCTCCCGTGTCTTGTTATTCTAATTCATTTCTCGTACTCACCCCGCCTCTCCACACCATCGCAGAATCGACACATGAGCATGTACGAGTCCGCTCTACTGGTGATTCTGTCCAATACGAAACAGCCCAAGGTTCGTTTGCAGACGGCCATATGTCTGGTACAAGAGCGCCGGCGTGCAATGTCAGAGAACAGTGTGCCCAGTGACGATGATGGGCTAACTCCAACGACTGTGTGAAGTATTACTATATTACTATTTTAAACTCAGTACATTCAGTTTTGAGATCTAATACTAGCAGATAAAACGGCCTTTGGAGTGCTGTGCTGTGTAGAGCATGTTGGGATTTTGCTGGTTTTATGTACAAACCACTACACACACATACAATACAAGCCTACAACCCGATACTCTTTAATGGTTGGCGGCACGGACAATAGAAGCGCTCATATCTGTGCTGACGAAGTCATACTACCATTGCGGATATCAAAGCAGAACCAAAGTTATAGTGCGCCTATACTTGCGCAAATAAGACGATTTAATTGTGAATAAAACTTGTACATAGCACCCACTTGCAAGTTACTTCTATTTGATGTCGCATTTTATTGGGCTCAATGGAGACAATGTACGCTAATACAATGAATGCGACAATGAGGTCGGTACATGACGGTTTGGATTTATTCTTGGCCAGATTATTCGCCAATGACCAAGTGCTGGGTGATAATGTGCGCCATGTTTATCGCTTGAGGGGGCTTCCCGAGGTTTTGGTTGCGTGAAGAAAGTGGACTTAAGTGCTGATCGGCTGATGATGTCAGCAGCACCGGCCAAAGCAGAATCATCTGGAAGCCGCTATGAGATGTCTGGTGCGGTAGCGGCGCTTAACGACTTGCGATCACATATTGCAACCCAGAAGCAGGATCTGCGTAGGTATATTCAGCGCAATAAGAAACCGAAAGACAAGGCATCGAAGAACAAGGGTGGTCCGAAAGACAAGGGCGAGAAACATACACGTCAGGCATCAGAGGAGCCTGGCCTGGATCTCTCGGAGGATAAGGATCTCGTGGAAGCAAGGGCAGCTTATCACAAGTTGGTACGTTGTCATCACTGCAAGCGGAAGGGCCAATTCAAGAAGTTCTGCCCACAGAAGCAAAAGTGACTAGATGGGGCAGTTGGTACTATGTTACCAGAGAAGGCTCAATCGGGCCGTGTTGTCACAGTGTGATTCAAGGGGCGATTGGTGCGGAGGATGTAGAGGTATATGTGGACACGGGGGCTACTCCGAGTCTTGGTACAAAATTATTCGCTGAGCAACAAGGCCTCAAGATTGCTCACTACATGGGTCTTCCATACAAGGGTGTAGCTGATATGGAGTTGGTTCGACCTTCGGGTGTTGTGCAGTCACCGGTGGTGTTAGACACTTCGGGTGGCAACAACGTGGAGCGCCCTATGGATCTCTTAGAAGTAGACTCCCTTCCTTTCGACACAGATATTCTGTTGGATTTTCAGTCGTTGCGGAAGGATAAGTTTGCACGCATGTGGACTAAGCATGACTTTTTGGTAGTTGTGCCGCAGACGGAGGTGGTGGACTTCCTGATTGCTGAGGAGGAACGCCCGACGGTGCTTAGCCCACGGGGAAAGCAGGCGAATGCTCGGCGGAGTGATGCCAGTCCTAAGCGACGCACGATTGCTGAACCGGCGCCGCAGGATCTGCGGTTAGACACAATTTGTAGTCGCTTGGGTCTGTAGGCAGTGGTACGCAATGAATTTAAGGAGCAGGAGGAGCGAAATTATGTGGCGTCTATGCAGGCACATTTCATCAAAATGCAGAAGAAAGTAGAGTACCTGACGAACGCTGCAGAGCTTGATGATGCTGAAGAGTATGTGTTACCACGCCTCCATGACCTGTTGGCAGAAGTGGATATGCCAATAGGTGCGACGACTATTTCTCCGGCGAAGGAAGTAGACCCGAAGAATTACTTAGATTTTGATTAGTCGCAACTCCGCAAGCTTCATAAGCAGTGTGGCTTACCAAAAAAGGAGTTGGACGACATGATTGCTGCTATCCAGTTCGTTGCGTACACCGCGGTCGCACCTACGTTTATGGTCTATGTTGATATCCGTTTTAAGAATGGTGTGGAGTTTAAACTGAAGGAAGGTGCTCAACCTTCGTATAGTGTACCCGAACACGGATCCGACTTTCACATCGGTGCTAGGTACGAAAGTAGGCGACTGTGATCATGGGGTGTTACTCGGGAGATATCGAAAGCGGAAGCCAGAGGATACTGTGCCATGCCTCATTTGGTATTTAAAACTCCGGGGGTGGTACCACTGTCAGTGCATGACTGGCGGTGCTGCATCAACTATAAGAAGTTGAATGGTACGCTCGAATGTAAAGAGTAACCGGTACCTACGGAGCAGGAGTTCTTATCGGCGGTCTGGGGGAAGAATTACCGGACTATGGTTGACTTGGGACAAGGGTTTTGTCAGCAGAAGGTGGCTGAGGGCTTTCAGCACATGCAGACGTTTAGGGCTCCGTGGGGCAAGCGCACGTTTGTGGGCCTACCCTTTGGCATTAAGCCTGCGTCCTGGATTATGCAAGCTCGTATGGAGTATGCCTTTCAGAGTGTGGACGGCCTTAAAACCTACATCGACGACATGGGTGTAGGTCACAACAATGCGCGTGAGCATTGGAAGAGTATTAAGGCTTTGATTGCAGCATGAATCAAGCATAATGCCAAGTTGAACTTGAAGAAGTGTTGCTTTGGGTTCTCGGATCGCCCGGTCTTGGCCTTAGGTCGCGTGATGGATTGGTCTTAGGTCGCGTGATGGATTGGTCTTAGGTCGCGTGGTGAATGAGAATAGATCCTACATTAGTGAGGATCGTATGGAGTCTATCCTTCGCATGCCGCCGCCTACTGACAAGGATCTTCTGGCTTCTTGGTACCATATGATTGGTTATTGGAGTCAGCACATACCCAAACCCTAAAACCCTAAAACCTCAGCAAGAAGGGCGTGCCTTTTGTCTGGGGTCGTGCGCAGCAGGAGGCGTATAATCATATTCAAGAAGAGGTGGCTGAGAGACTACAAGTTTCAGATCAGATTTTACAGCAAGAAACCATCTTTGATTTATGGAAGTCATCAGAATCAGCTCACTCCTGAGAGCTAAGTCATCAGAGTTAGCTCACTCCCGAGAGCTAATCAAGTTGCTCAAATTACTCTCAAGAGTTGAGTTATCACTTAGCCGACTTCCGAGCGCAGATTAAGTTTCTCAACCGATTCCCGAGAGTGGATTAAGCCCGTCAACTGCAACATTCTAATAATAGCTGCGGTTCTATGTGAGTCACAACCTATGCGGAAAGGCATCATGTGAACAGCGTGAGATGTAGTTGCAGAGAAGTTGAAATAGACTGTGGAATCAAAGAAACTGACATTGGAACTCGGCGATCGTTACATTGTATAAAGTAACGCTACAAATAGTATCTTAGATAGTATGTCAACTCCTGCTCAAGCTGATTTATGTAGTAAGATGGAAGTACGATTCTCATACGGTCCTGTTAAAGAGCATCATCGACCACGTGAGTTGCACACTAGGCAGTGAGATAAGCTTGAATGAAGTAGCATATACAAATAACAAATAATAAGAGACAACATAACCTCCCTCAACAATTTTATTCGTCAAAAATGGATATTGCCGAGGGCTGTTTAATTTAACTCAAACAAATTTTGCACGATTAAGTCACTAAATGTACATAAAAAAATTGGAACTGTCGCTAAATGTACATTTGTACATATTTGATCAATATTTCAGTACGTTTTTATCGGCAAACTGGGTGAATGTACATTTAGTGACTTTTCCACATTTTGAATGTACATTTAGCGACTTTGTTCTATCGAATAAGAAAAGATATGATAACCGGTCCCAAAGAAAAAAATTGTTAGACTACTTTGAATTCTCACTTATCTTGATCGATGACTTGTTGTCTTGTTCGATGATTGTGGGCCGCGTTTGCGGTAGACCAATTCCTTTATGTAGGTGCCGTGTTCATACTGCGTCTCGTGTTGTATCTGAGCATGCGACGTATTCTACTTCGGCTGTCGAAAGTGCTGTTGTCTTCTGTAAGTTCGCCCCCCAGTAGTCACTGTCAGCTGAAAATATAGGTGTGAAGGGTGTATCCTTCCTGTATGTGATGCCCAAATCTCGTGTTCCTGACAAGTATCGTAAAACTCGTTTGGCGGTCTCGTAAGTGGCGCTCCATCGGTGCGACTAAATGACGTCCCAGTAGGTTCACTGCGAGTGATATGTCCGGTCTCGTGCCATCGGCCAAGTATCGTAAATATCCTACAATGTATTGATAAGCTTTGATGTCAGTAAGTGTATCTTTGTCGGTAGCAATGTAGTCGGTTCCAATGCAAGGTACCCGAGATGTATTGCATTCTAGTAAGTCAATTCTTCAAGTAGATACATTGTGTATTGGCCCTGATGTATGCTGACATTGCCCGGTGTATCAAGATTGATTTTGAGTTTGAGAAACAAGCTAGGCTCACTCACCCATAAATGTAGTGTTCCATTGTGTCTTCATTGCCTGAGTTATTGCATCCGCATCTGTTTTCGATTGACACGTCACAATTTTGTAGTCCACATGTACAAATAGTATACATAGTTGTCCGGCTGAAGCTCGTTTGACGAATAAAGCTTTGTCCTCATGTAGTGGAGTGTAACCTTGCTTGATACAGAGCGCCTTGATTTGTTGATACCAGAGCTCGCCGGATTGAGGTAAACCATATAGAGCCTTTGATACTTTGCACACGACGGTCTTGTCTCCTTTTAGTGATCGTGTCAGTAATGCCTGTTGAGTAGGAGAAAGATGTTGATTTAGTAGATGATAGCCTTTGGGTACGCGCATATATACTGGCTCCTCGAGTTCGCTGTTCAGGTAAGTATTCGGTGTGTCGTACTGGCGGACGGTCATGTTCGTGTGGGCTAGCAGTGCCATACTTAATCGAAAAGTATCTTTGTTGACCACTGGGGCGTATCTTCGAGTATAGTCACTCCCTTGAACGGCGGACCAGGCAGAGACGGTCAATCGACTCTTCAGTCTGACTGCGATGCTCTTGTCGTTCCGTTTCTCAACAAAGACCCATTTCGGACTGAAAATTGTCTTCTCAGGTGGTTTGCTGTCGACCAGGGTGAGTGTTGGCTTGATGATGGGAAGTGCGGCCAACTCTTGATTGATACTGGATAGCCATGAATCTTGATTCGAAAGTTTTGCAATATCTGAATATACTTTGGGTACAGATTTTTTTTAGATGTTAGTATGTGAGTCATTTTCATAGCGGCAACATTTGTATTTTGTTGAGCGTGTGTGCGTGCGGGTAAAAGTTATGTATGAAGGTGTTGTGCGTGTAAATGTTTGTTGCGTGCATGTGTCATTGTTCCAAATGAAGAATTGATCATAAAAAATGTGACGTCCCTACTGATAGCTATTGTCTTTGTGGATGGATTGTAAATTCTATATGTGTCCGTAGTAGTGTTGGGTGGTTGTGCGATTAGTATCCCTGGTCGACCACGATTAGCAAGTGATGATGTATCTTGCCTCTCCTTGTAGAGTACCTTACATCCAAATACGCGGTATCGGTCGGTCTTTGCTGGCGGGCGTGATAGTAGTGTCATGGGTGGTGGTCGATCTTGGCTTGACGATAAGGCGTTAATAATATTGACAGCTTGAACTATTGCTTCTCCCCAATAGCTTGACGGTAGATTTGCATACGCAAGCATGACTCGGGCTCAATGTTTAATAGTCTGGTGGGTTCTCTCAATAATCCCGTGCAGTTGTGGTGTGGCCGTCGGTTCGTATCTGATCATGTATCCCAAGTGTCATAATATCGTCTCATCTCGTATCGTCGAAACTCTTCTTCCGGATTACGTGTAGTTGGTCGAATGCAAGACGTTGTCGGTTGTAATAGTCGATAGTAGTGCGACCATAAGATATCGCGAGTGATCGTCTATTGATGTCAGGGCATATCGGTTGTTGGCCAAAGTAGGGGGGCTATACGGTCCTATAATATCACTTGGGACTAAATCCAATGGTTCAGAAGAAACTTCGCCTAGTCTTTTGCTGGAAGTGGAACGGTTTCGTTGGTTGGCCCTGGCACATGTAGAGTTTAAGAGTAGCTAATAAAATACGACCTTCACTGTTTCTTGACAGTGTAGTGACCCACTGTGTAGTATAATGTGGTTCTGTCTTCATACGTGACTGTGTCTAGCTCTGCGGGCTCGTCCGCGATGTGTATGGGTACAATGTTCACTGCAGGGTGCGTTAGTTTTTAGTCAAAGTATGGGGACTTTGTGCCTATCTTGGCTACTAATGTGACCCCCCATGGTATTTTGCCACAGGCTGTTGTGCCGTTCTTTAGGGACGTGTTGTTTGTATTTTCGACTATCATTGGATCTTGGGCCAGTTATGACAAGAATTTGAGAACCACATTGCGTTTGGGTAGTACGGAACGCATATCGTAAGGCTTGTGGCTTCCTGTATGACTTTGTCTAATACGTCTGGGATTAGTTCCCAGGGAGGATTCGCCCATGCGTTTATTTCATCTGCCCACTTTTGTAGAAGCGCGTTTTGTTCTTTGGTGTAGAACTTTGTGGTTTGAGCATTGTGTGCGGCTGTAAATAAATCGATGGTGAATTTACCAAACAAGCCTTCTGAATCTTGAACGAATCGCGGATGTAGTTTCCAGTCTATGGCAGACACTAAGATGGGCATGTTTGTTTCTGGGTCAGTGTATTCCTGTTCACTGTGTATGTGCTCATTGGCTTCTTTCAACACATTCGTTGTTTTGATGTTGAATGTGTCTTCGCTTCGTGTAGTCTTGACAATCTGTGAGCAACTTCAATATCTTTGCCTGGCAGTGTATGATAGTGAAGTGGTGATGGAATTTTTTCGCTATCCATTTCGCGAGCGTGGGATACAGCGTTTGCTGCTTGTTTATCTGGCATAACACTTTGTGATATGTCCACAATGTTATATCACCGCCTTTGATGTATTCTGTATAATGTTCGAGACTGTATACGAGTGCCAACAATTCTTTAGTATTTGTCCCATATCTCTGTTGTGTAGGGTTGAGACCTTTTGAGAAATAGAGTATATCTCTTCTGAATCCATCTACAATCCGAATCAAACATCCTTCTATGCCATAGGCACTTGCATTATTCATGATCTGAAACGGTACTCCATCTATTGGTTACGCCAAAGTTGCTGAGCATGCAATGGCATCTTTGAGTTCTTCCCATTTCTCAATGAGCTCTGGTGTCCAAAGATTGGATATATTGTGATTCATTTTGCCTTTCATGAGATTGCGGAAGTGTTTTGTTGTGTGCAAACTGAGGTACGTGGTCTCGCGTGTAATTTGCTAGACCGACTGCTCGATGTAAGTCACGTTTGGTCCTTGGTATAGGCCAGTCAATATTGCGTTTTAGTTTCTCTAGGTCTGTTTTGAGCCCTTGGTAGTTACTTTGACGCCTAATATATTGACTGTCTTGACTGCAAATGTCACACATGTTGTGATTTAGCCTAAAAGTGGCAGCATTAAGTCTTTTGATGACTCCGCGTACTGTTTGTCTGTGTTCTTCTTTTGTCATACTAGCGATGACTATGTCATCTACATATACTTGTACCCTTTTAATGTCAATGAGGAGGTTGGCCATCACTCTTTGGAATTGTGCTGCTAGCGAGTGCAGTCCAAATGGAGCTGACTTTGAGTATTGTGCCCCTCTCCATGAAGATGTGAAGAAGTGTTGGCTATTTTCATGTATTTTAAAGTGGTGGAAGCCTCCTGTTAAGTCCAGTTTGGAGAAGAATTGCGTACCTTGTAGGTTGAGGAGAACTTCTTTTATCTTTGGTAAAACGAATTTGTCTTGTTCGTGTTGATAGTTTACTTCTCTTAAGTCTAAACATGTGCGGACCTTCTTTAACAGACCCGTCGTTTGTGGATAGTAGTCGCAAGTTCACCTGTGTGGATGTTGTTCTTTTGTATATGTGTCCAACTTTGACCCATTTCTGAACGTTTTCATCTGTTTGTGGTATGTATTTGTGTGGAACAAAGTTCACGTTAGCATGACGAATATTCGTTGCTTTAACCTCTTGACTTTGTATCTTTACCACTGAGCCTGGTAGATTGTAGTGTAGATCTGGTGGGATTTGCCCATTTTGTTCTAACCCGTCTGAGAGTAATTCTCTGAATCCTTCCTGTTCATGTTCAGGGTCTTCTCCATGTGGTGTAAGAAGTGATTCCCATTTGGCATCTGTTGGTACTAGTGGATTGATTATCCCTGCTAAGTATTTACCCAAGTATGGTGGAATGTCCATTCCTAATAGGATTGGTAATTTCTTATCTGGGAGGTCAAGTACCTCGAAGCAGTTTGAGATTTTTCTGCCTCCGTAATTTATATCACATACTTCTGTAGAGCCTGTACGTTGTACTCTTGCATCTGATTGTGCGAGTTGTATGTATCCAGGTTGTGCTTTCACAGATAGGTATAGTTCAGTTACTACACTTCGATCCATGCAAGAGTGTTGTGCCCCTGAATCTACTAGTGCATTGTATGCGGTGCCATTGATTTGCATATCTATGTGCAATCTTTGGTCGCGTCGATTCGGAAGTAAAGAAATGGGTATGTAATCAATATCGGTTTTACTACGCTCATATTGGACCTTCATTGGTGACCAAGTAATAAAAATATCAACGGGAGTGGTATCATTATAAGAAAAAGAAAGACTAATTAAAAACTTTTTCAATTTCATTTATCTAATAAAGAAAACGAAAAAACATACAAGATGAGCGGAAACATCTTATCTGCTCTAATGAACGAGTAAAAGACAACCACACCCCCCGTAGTGCCTATAATACCCCCGGTTCCACTTTCATCACGAGACGAAACAAGGGAAAGGTTATTCCACAGGCCGGTTCCGGTCCTTATGGACCCAATCAGAATAGAAAATCCAGTTCCGTCTACCCGCGGGATGGACTGATATGAATGATAGTTTTTCTTGTTCACCTTCAAGACTTCGGGAACCGACCCAAGATTGCCCGCATCGCACAGTAGCGCAACCCCTTTCTCCCGTTTGAGAACTACCGTTGGTGGAACCGAAATGGAAGATATTCAGGGCATCAATGTATTTGAGACACTACTATCTTGGACAACGACCTCACCCGACTTTGTTGCCAGCCCCTACGGACGAGTGAATGGTAAGGGAACAACCACTGCGGCTGATACCGCGGCCGGTGTTCAATACAATTGGAGACCAAATATTTCGGGTGTTCTTTCGAATGACCTCATTCTTCTCCTTCCTTATATGCCCGAGGTGATGATTGAACTGTACCTGGATGATGCCAGCACCGTTTGCGTTGGTGTCGCCGATAACTCGTACGAAATCGGCAATGTGGTTTAACACGGACACGTTGAACTTTCCGCCGAACTTGTCAATGCTTTCGAGAATAGTCTTGCCGAACAATCTCTACACTACTATTACACTTCCGCTTCTCAATTCACCCATAACATTCAGGGTGACGCGGATACCGTCATTGGTTCATTCCGAACCGATACAAAAGGTATCTTCGGAGTGCTTAGGAATAACACTCATATTTACGATATCATAAAGAACAGTTTCAAGTTTATTCACGGAGGAATATCGCAGTGTCAAATGACTCTCGTTTCCGTCGTGTTCCACAGGAACATATCCGGAATACCAGAAGTAGAGGCGGCGGTGGATACAAACAGGGAGAGCATCTGGCATATTTCTCGCATGCCCTGGCAAATGTCAGACAGAAAAATGCTGGTATGAATATCGCCGGAGTGATTGGGCTCCCGCCGATGATGAGGCTTCCGCCTCTTCGATCTGGGCCATTGGTGTTGATATGACTGTTGATAACAGCAAGTTGGGAGGTTTGGATAGCACAGTCACATTTGGTGTTCCCCTTCTATTGACGACAAAGGGGACCACTCTGAGTCATTTAACCGCTTTCGTACAATAGGGTAATATTCTAGATTATCGGTCCCGCGACAGTGAATGAAATTGGGTTCCCGTTTTCATTAACAGTTCTAAGATTAAAGTGTTGAAGCTCTGTATTATCATAGAGAGTGGGGAGAAATACCCGCATCGGTCGTTTCATTGAAAATTTGAACACCAGCCCCCAGAACTGGAAAGATCTCGATTACCTCATTATCATATGTTGCCGGGGTTACAACTGTATCCATCAACGGTATATTATTTGGAGACAAAACACAAAAGTTTGCTAACGACAATATATCCGCGGCATCGAATAATATCTTTCCAAGTCGAATGGTTGTCTCACCCGTGGTCGGGGTTTTTACTCGGGCCGGTAAATCGACCGTAACTTGACTGGTGTTCCTGGTGTGTAAAAGGCATTTCTAAAATTATTTGAACTATTCGTATTAATTATCAGGTCTTGGTTGGAAAAGATGTCTCTATATTTTAAAGGCTTAGTTCTTTGTGCCATTTTTTTCTTTCCTTTGTTTTCTTTTTTTAATCAGATTTTATCAATTAAACTAAATAATTTAATCCTCTTTATCGGACAATCCACTTTTATCATCTATCGCTTCTATACCGACCTCTTCAGATTTCTTAAATAACCGTATTTCAACCATATTAATGAATAAAAATGAAAAGGGTTGTTTGAAGATATCTAAAATTACTCTCTCTCTTAAGTTTCAAGGTTGTAAAATATGGAAGTATATTCTATCTATGCGTTGATTTCGCGCTTGTTTCGTGTATTAAAGAACAAGATATAATCCAGATTGGTCCTGAATGCCAATGGATATTCTCGAACCTTTTTGAGATACCACTATATGTTAAATTAAAGTAACTTTTATTGTAGCAGAGTCGAGCAGAATCGTCATTTCTCTTTTTAATATTTTAATTAAATCGTCGATAACAATTAGAGTACTGTAAATAAAAGCTTCTGATAACTCGGCCTGATATTCCGCAGTGATATCGTCCATATCTTGACCTAATGTCGAAAGGTCAGTTTTGAATCTACTTTGGGCTGTAAATTAGGAATTTAACGAATTTCTTATTATAAACATTGTTAATTTAGTTCAAAAGAACTGTCGTCTTACCGGAATTGGAAGCTATACACGTGTGAGTCTGTGGTGTGTGTGTATACGTGGGCGTCTGTGTGTGTGTGTACATACGTGTGCGTCTGGTGTGTGTGTATATACGTGTCAGTCTATTGTATGTGTGAGTGTGTATGTGTGTGCCTGTGAGGTGTGTGTGTGTTTCTGTCTGTGTCTGGGACGAGTATGTGTCTTTGTTTGTCTGAGGTGATTCTGTGATTCTGTGTGTGGTGTGTGTGTGTGTGTGTGTGTAGACGTGAGGTATGTGTGTGTATGTGTGTGTTTGTAAAGAGATCTACTCTTACTTTTGTGTGAGTGTGTGAGTGAGTGAGTGAGTGAGTGTGTGTGTGTGTGTGTGTGTGTGAGTGAGTGAGTGAGTGAGTGAGTGAGTGTGTGTGTGTGTGTGTGTGTGTGTGTGCGTGTGTGAGTGAGTGAGTGAGTGAGTGTGTGTGTGTGTGTGTGTGTGTGAAAGTCCCCTTAAGAAATTTTATTTTTTTCTTCAATTTTTATGTGTGCGTGTATGGATTTGAGTATATATATATATATATATATATGTGTGTGTGTGTGCGTGTATGGTTATATATATATATATATATATATATATATATATATATATATATATGTGTGTGTGTGTGTGTGCGTGTGCGTGTATGGTTATGTGTGTAAGGAAGTGTGTTTGTGTGTATGAATGTGTGTGTGTGTTTGTGCCTCTGTTTGAGTGTGCGTGTGATAAAAAATTAGCCTTTTAAACCTATTTAGGGAAAATGCGTACGTCTTTCTATATAGATACATAAACATGTATGTGTTTGTGTGTGTACACGTGTGTATATATTTGTTTGTCTAACTTTTATTTTATTTTCATTTTGTGCATGAATGTGTGTGCGTATGAATCTTCGTGTGTCAATTCGAGCTTTTTCACGTTCACTTTCTTGGCGATATTGAGCCTCGGATGGGTTTGCCCACAAGCATTTTTTCCACTGGAAATTAATCGAGGTCCCGGAGATTGGCGGTGCTGAGCACATCTTGTGGTCGCTTACAGGCATCTGACCACCTAAAAGCGGCTTTGGAGCGGATATATCAGTAAACTTGTAACTGTAAAATCTCTTGCGACTATCATCAATCATGCTTGTTTAAAATCCGTTCGTTTGAATTGTCACTACCCCAGCTTCTAGAGCATCTATCCAAGATCCGATGGTGTTGTGGAAAGATGTCATGTCACCAAAAACGTTGTAGGGTTTGGGTTTGAATAAATAACCGTATACTTCAAAATGGCCTTACGGGGATCGGTGTGGAATTCCGCGGTGTTGTATTTGTGAACCCTTGTTAGTGCATAGGAAATCTGGACCCTGTGGCAGTCGACGTTTGTGTCTAAAAAGTAAATCTAACTCTTTCTGTTTTCTAGCGATTCCATCCTCTATCTCTTGTAAGCCGTTTTCTGCCCCTCGGCACTTCTTTTGGCCAGTTCTAGGGCCTTTTTGAAATCTCTTGCGAGTATCATCAATCATGCTTGTTTGGATTCCGTTTTGAATTGCCGCTACCCCAGCTTCTAAAGCATTTGTCGAAGATCCGATGGCGTTGTTGAAAGATGTCATGGCGCCAAAACCGTTGTTGTTTGGGTTTGGATAGATAACCAAATACTTCTATGCCTCTACTTGTAGGGGTTCCGTCAGCCAAGAAAAGGGGATAGTTCGATCGAGAATACTCCCACTTCAGTGACTCAAAACTGGAGCTCGGTACTGGTGGGTTGTAAGATAGAAGCTCGGCTAGCGCATCCGGGGAAATTTCCAGATTGTGAATCTGACTGAAACCGCACGCAGGCTCGGGACGTATGGCGTAGCGGTGTTACCATACGGGATCACGGTTTGGCCGATCACAATACACCCCATTCGTCGTTCCAGCAACCAAGGAACGGCCTTACGGGGATGGGTGGGGAACTCCGCGGTGTTGTATTTGTGAACCTGTGTTTGTGCATTGGAAGCCTCGACCCTGTGGCAGTCGACTTTTGTGTCCAAAAAGTAAATCTATCTCTTTCTGTTTTCTGGCAATTCCATCCTCTTATCTCCTGTACGCCATTTTCTGCCCCTCGGCACTTTTTTTGCCCAGTTCAAGGGTCTTTTTGTCCCATTTCTCAATATCTTTCTGTTTGTCGGTATCAGTGGGCAGCGTTTTCTACAGTTTGGCTGGAGCGTCCGGGTCGAAGCGTTGCAGCATAGTCTCCTTTAATTTAGAGTAGGACAATTCACCGGTGTAGATCTTCTCGGGACTGGTGTGCTGGTGGCGTGCGATGGCCGTTATGGTGATGGACTGCACCAGGCGTTGCTCAACCAATGTGAGTTCATTTGGGCCTCTAGACGGCGGAATCCTGCAGCCAGTCTCTCGTCCTTCTCGAACTTTAAGGCCAGTAGTGCGGTGATGCTGGACCTGACACCCATGATCAACATTAGTTTCGCATTGGTTTATTTATTTATGTTTGTAATTACGCGTATGAGGGTCGGTTGTTTCCGTTGCTGATATATATCGAATTTAGTATATATTTGGTTTTGAAAGGTTGTTTTTTAATTTTTTTAAAATCAGGAAGTCGTGATCTATGTATAAGAAGCTTTAGAAATAAACAATCATATGGTACAGTCGGATATATTGTACAATAGATCACCCTACTTGGTCCTTTACTTTTTAATGTTTTGAAATTGTAATTTTTAAAAACAAATATCCAGTGTGATTAGGATTGTGTAAAGGAAGCCATTGCCGCAATATATAAAACTCGGCCATTTTGATGAGGCCAAATATCCGACCATGACAGCCCATGTGGTGGCCAATATTTAGATTGTTGACAGTCGGCGGCCCAAAAGTGTTCACAAACACCACACTATAAAGAAGCAACCGAAAAAGCTTTAAACGAATATCAACAGAACTATACGCAGCAGAGATTGTCGAAGAGAAGTCACTCTTTAATGATACGACAACTGCAAAGTCTGAACAGATTTATGTCGTGGGTTTGACGCAAGGGGAACACGGGCGTCGCATAGAAGTAAGAGTTGGATATATTTTTGACATACTGACAACTGCAGTGAACTTGTTCGTTTGTCTGTCGCGTAGATTATGTCTCTTCACCTGACCACCACCCAAGTGCTTTGACCTGTTCGACATGCTTATCGCAACTACAAGTGTGGACACAATATACATATAGTATAGTATCAGTACGACTACTTGTCATAGTGTTTTCTAACTTTCTGAGTGACAACACATGTCAATGGGGACTATTGGATAATTGTCAGGTATTTTGGGGTATTGAATTGTGTCATGATCGACCCTAAAAGTGTCTCATATTGACACAAAGTATATAATGGCATATCCAAAACGGCCAATTTTTGAGATTTTTTGGTTTTGGTACCAAACATGATTTTGAAGAGCAGATCAGTACAAGCCGTTTCCGGTATCTAATTCCTCGATAGGGTCACTACTTCGAACTTCATGCTCTGTCAAAGTCTAGGTTTG
>LUCW03000603.1:2500-7500 GCA_001586965.3 Sphaeroforma sirkka
GTCCTGCTGTGTCTATTCGGATCCTTTCCCTTGTGCACTCGATGCCAAACATTGTCATGCCATTCCATTCATAGTGCCGAATTGTGGTATATATCGTACTCGATCAATTGGTCGTAGGGTCAGTGTATCTATCAATACGTTCTTCTGTGCTCGCTTGTGCATATGCATTGGCGGGCTATAGTTTCGTGTAGAATGTCTTATTCTGAGCGTTCGCACCTCTCGATAATTGTGCACTTCTCGGATGCCAGTGTGGCTTGGCTGCTCAAGATTTGCTGTTTTTAGTTAATATTGTCCGTATATAGCCTGCCATACGCCTGTGCATGTGTCCAGGATATATATATATATATATACAAATATGTATGCACATATTTATATTCATATATATATATATATATATATATATATATATATATATATATATATATATATATATATATATATATATATATATACATATACATATACATACATACATACATACATACATACATACATACATACATACATACATACAATACGCACACACGCACACACACACACGCACACACACACACACACACACACGCACGCACACACACACACACACGTACATACATACATACGTACATACATACATACATACATACATACCTACCTACCTACCTACATACATACATACATACATACATACATACATACATACATACATACATACATACATACATACATATACATATCACACACCTGTCATACAATGCCTTTTTGATCTTATATTACCACTTTCTCCTCTACAGCTAGGCATTTTTGCGCAAGTGGGACCGTTACAGATCTTCGTCTCACGGAATGTAAGTTCTTGCACACCTTTAGAGCCACTTTACACATATTTCAATTTCATATATTGTTTATTGTGTACTCTTTTTATATCCGCTCAGCCATCAACCTTTGTATATTTTTGCTGCGTGTGTCCATGGGTTTACGGTTATCTACTGCCGAATGTTTCGGGGTAGTATTATTTTGGCAAAACGCGATATAATAACATTTGCCAGCTGACTCATGGGCTGTAGTAAACGTACAAATACGGTGTCATTTGTGGACAGACATAATAAGTGGTCATGTTTTATAACGTTTACGTAATTTGGATTTGTGGATTGCATGTTCGTTCTAGTCAATATCATCTAGCGGTCACGTTTACGCCATTGTGCCTCACGAATGCAATGCGTTCATCTGCGATCACGATCTTCGCACGTATGCCGCACGTATAGACATGGTCGAATTAGGTACAAATCTTGAAGCATGGGTGTTTAGTCCGTATCAATGCTGGCACAATTTCAATCATTCCAACTCTATACACAAGTTCAACCATACTCATTCAATCTAAACTCAGCGATCCTAGACAACTCACTCGTCGACATCTTTCTGAATCTCTTTGCCACAGAACATGAGTAATAGTTTAGTGTACGACGAAACCGAACAAATATTCCGCTCCACAGAAGAGGTAAGCAATGTGTACGAACAGACCAATGCATCATTCGTGGCTCAAAGTCTAATGTGCCATTTGTGGCTCAAAGTCTAATGTACCAATTGTGGCTCAAAGTCTAGTGTACCAATTGTGGCCCAAAGTACCTTAAGGTGCATTCGAGCCCTGTTTCCGTATACGTGGTTTGTTTGTGTTGAGCTCAGGTTGAGCAGCCCCCCTGTCCTTTGACTGGCATGATGGCGCTGTTCCGTACTAGACGTGGTGTGTCTAGGAAATTGGCTGGTAATACTATGAATTAAGGTAGATGCGTGAAATTCTAGAGCCATATACCCTTTGCCGCTGTGACAGTGGGATACACGCGATTCAATGTATTCAAGCCGCATAATTGGACTTGTGAGATAAAGTTTTCCGCCCATCGGTACGGTCCTTACAAGCACATACCTGTGTGTGTATCTCATGCGAGTGCATGAATTCGAGTATAGGCCAGCTGCATGGCAGGATGAATACGCACACCATACCAATAAGGTTATACCTGTGCATTCTGCTTGTTAACGCAGACATGGCTCGTGTTGCTGTGAACTATTGCAGTACTCGCAAGCAGCACTATCTCGCCCGTGCCGTTTATTCCGGATCATGGGTGTGAATGATCACAGAGAGGAAACCAGCAAACATGTGTGGCGTTATGCATGAAGCATTGTACATGCAGCGTGTGATAGGAATCCCTATCTACCTGGGAGGAACTGATCGTGTTTCACACTATCGGCTTTTGCAACGCGATGTATAAATTCCACCGGCCATGTGTCTACCACGTGGACCTGTGATCCTAACGGACTGTATCTTGCAATTTTAGTTCTTCCCGGCGTTGAAGTTGGGCACTGGGGATGATGTGCGCATCCGTATCATCACCACGCGAAGGGATTTCAAAGACACGGTATGTGTAGGTATACGAGCGTGGTGTTACATCCACGCCTTCTTCGGACACCATAGTCTCATAGGAATGCACTCGTGCTTCAGGGCCACCACCACTTCGTATTGCCCGAGGACAGTTAGTTACACCTAGCAGTTATCGCATATGTTGTGAGTAGTAAGTGGCTTTCATGGCTTTCATATCCTAATTTGATTATCTGGTTTGGAGTCTGTGACACGATCTAGCCCGGAAGTTTGGTGGATGACGTAGAAAACCCTGCACGGGATTCACGGCTCTACATTGTCTCCAAAACAGTACCACCCTGCTGCAAACCCTTAACCCAAAAAAAATTCAAAAAACCAAAAAACCAAATCGCTGCACATTATATGTGTGGCGGTAATTCCTCACTACCTCCTACATGCCAGCCTACAAGGGTTAGGGGTTAGGGTTTAAGGTTTTCACTACTTCCCACATGCAAGCCTACATGAAGACCCGTTGTCGGACTGCATAGAGTACTAATTCACATCTCAAAATCCTAATTTTTTTTTGGGCCCAATCCATTGATCCGCTGTGAATCTCACAGTTTGCGATAGGTATCCTACTCCGGGTCGACACAGTGTATATCGAGGACTTCTGAGTAATAATCAATTTCTTTATGTATATATATCCAAAATAAATAGAATTAAATCCGAATCAACGGTGAGGTAAATACTATCACGAATCAAAGATGAGGTGTTTCGAATAGTGGTTCGGCCGTACAGCCATGCAATTTTACGGACAACTTTGAAACAATAGGGCCTCAGCATCTGTTCATATTGGGACTGTCTAGTAAAGTAGCCGCAAAATTTTGTTGAGTCCGATACGATTTTCTCAAGTACTATGCAGTTTCTGTTGATTAGGGCCTCAGCATCTATTGGGACTGTCTAGTAAGGTAGCCGCAAAGTTTTATTAAGTCTGATACGATTTTCTCAAGTACTACGCAATTCCTGTTGATAATCCATACAGTTGGAT
Source organism: Sphaeroforma sirkka (assembly GCA_001586965.3). Classification (NCBI taxonomy): domain Eukaryota; class Ichthyosporea; order Ichthyophonida; genus Sphaeroforma; species Sphaeroforma sirkka. The sequence continues at coordinate 5,875 of LUCW03000603.1, forward strand.
AGCGATAGTAAGTGTGTTATGATTGTTCGAGCTGATAAGATGTGGTATGGACAAGTAATGAGCTAATTTAAAATTAAAAAAAATCTCAAAACTTTATATCTGGATTTAAGTTCGACACCAACTAATAACTGTACCTATACTATGTTAAGCATGTTAACAAGTAGTAAACTCTCTGGGAGAGTTTACTGAATCAGATTAATCTAAACTCGTGTGTAGCATGGATATATGTTCAAGGACTATAGCCAACACCCAATATATTTTTAATTCCACTTGTATTTACATCGTTGTTTCTTTATACTGCATGATTTGACCTCTAAAGCGCCTGGCCATGCTGTGATTCTCGTTGCACGGTTGGACAGCTTCCACATCACACATTCACAAACATTTTTAACATGCAAGTATGGAGACACATACACGTATTTGGTGAGAGGATTGGCAGATAATTTATCCGCATGGCTCCGAAGCAACATGCGCAATAGCACCACATCGCACGCTCATGTACTAATCCTGGTCCCAGAACGCTTGGGTTTCGTAAACCGCGTGTGGCCCCAACAGTCACATCGACAGGTATGACTGTTATGACTTTATTTGGAGCGTATCGCTCCGTTAGTATAGTATGACATATACTGTAGTAGTATCCAGCGACCCTTCCACACCGCACGCCGGTAGCTCACCGCGCCAGCTTACGCGCGCGGCTTATATTTACGAAATCATGTGACCACACATGGATACAATCCAGCACAGAACCCGCTCTCGTTTGACTTATACCGATGAAACGGGACACCCAATTCGCGCTCAGTACACCCCAATAACACACATGGACATGGAAGGCCCTCCGGAGTTTGTGCTGGTCAGCGCCCTCGGATGGCGTCTTCAGCGGATGTGCCAGGACTAAACAAGCAAGAGATGCGTATCACCCTTCAAGCCGTACCGCTCTGCAGTAGTCGTCGGTACTAGACACTTCAGAATCCTTCGATACGGATGTTCTCCGCACTGACTTCGGACTCGGCCGTGACTTGTCCGAGAGGGTTTAATTTGAGCTGCTCAGGATTATGGGAAGGAGTTTCACAGTGGTATTTATGAGAAGAAGTTTCACAGTGGTATCAGTATATACAGTTGTGTAGATTGAGTTGTGGGAGCCAAACGATTGGGCATGACACACATTGTAGCATAAGCCACATGGCATGATTGTGTACAAGACTGCCTATTGCTGGGTGAGTGTGTACGCAGAATTGAGCCCATTTCGATGTTTGATATGCAAGCAGATGTGAGGTATGGGTACGAGATCCTTCGCGATTCAAAACATCTACACGATCGCGGATTGGATGATTACATCTTTACCTTCAAATCCTGGTATTTCTCAATTATTTGCCACATCGATCCAATCCACATATCCATATCGGTTACAGTCTCAGCGGAGAAATTGAATTCGCGGATGTCGGAGTAGTTGAAGTCCATAGGCTTGGGCGTTAGCTGTTGTAGTACACAGTGTTGAGGTGAGCAGGCAGGTTATCTCGAGGTGACTAATAAAAGAACCCACTTCAAGTCAACAATCACTGATTGTTCGATACTCTCATCTAAGTTAAGTATGCACGAGTATAATACATACATATATATATATACATA
>LUCW03000603.1:10000-20000 GCA_001586965.3 Sphaeroforma sirkka
ATATATATAAATACACACACACAATATATATATATATATATGTATATATATATACATGCGGGATAGATGCACACGTTTATATATGTATATACATACACACACACACACACACACACACACACACACACACACATATATATATATATATATATATATATATATATATAAATCGTGGCCAACGAAACCTACACATATGGGATTTACGTACATCTATTCATTTGTGCTGACAAAGAATTATTACAATGGGGATTCCTCATACATTAGTACTTTGTGATGATGTGACGAGTCAGCTCGCTGGCAACTAGGATAATACTATTTCTGGGATTTACAACTAGTAACAATAATGAAATCATTTGTCGACTTCTGATGAAATCCGTTCTTACTTGTATGTGTCGACTCGATGGAATGTGATCGCGAATATTCCCTGGGGAACTATATCTCTACACTGAAGCTAAATGCAAAAGATATTCAAAAGAACCAATTCAATAACTGATTGATTACCGCGGGATATATATGTATTTGAGTATTTTAGGTGTAAATATACAGACTAAGTTCTGAGACTCGATTGCTACAGACGTGTGTGGATTTTTATTCGTCACTCAAGGTTTTCATGGCGACTAGTGACCACTGATGACTACATAGTACTTATTTACGTCAAAGAGTGACACTCTTGCGAGAGAAAATACTGTACCGGTTTGAGAATAGATTCTATCCACCTATAGATTATTCATTCTAGACCCCACTGAAGTCAAAATTTGTCGCCTGTGGATATGAAATATCAAAAAAAAAAAGTACTCGATTTGGTCCAACAATTTCTAATCGCCGCCATTTCGGGCCGTCCTGCCAAGCTTGAAACACAGTTGTAGACCAATGGAAAGGTAGATTGACTTTGTGGTCCAATGGAAACGGAGATAGAGAAATCACAAAAAAAATATTGACAAAAAAAAAGTTTGCAGCAGATCAATGATGAGCACACAGAATTTTTATTTCAGAACTCTTTTCTATTTTTGTTTTTGTTTTATTGTTTTGTAAAAATAGATCCTTTTTCATAGCCTTCTTCTGTTTAATTTTCAGAAGGCTAAATATGCTAAAAATATGTTTGTATTGCTTTTTTAACAATTATATATATAAAAAAACAAAGTACATAAAAAAAGTATATATTTAGCCTGGACAGCCCGGCGCCCGCCTGGATACTGGTATCTATGTATAAGTCTTTTGTTTTTGTTTAACAAAACGCTGTTTACAGCCTTCTGGATTATACATAAATACGTTTGTAAAAAAAATAGTAAATCTGAAAAGATTTGATAAACAAGTTTAATAAATATAAATACTTGTGTTGGTAAACAACTCGACCTGCTTTTTTTGTGCGGTATTAGACATACTCTCGAATCTCGATAGAGAATTCTAAATAACAACCAAGATGTTTGCGGGGACGAGAATCCAGGGTTCTGATATAACGTTTCGTTGTGTAAAATGTGACAATATGGTAAAGCATTTTTATCGAGTAAAGTGTAAACCCAGTGGTCGTTTGAATGTATTTGGAATATTTGTTTGTATGCAATTTTGTTAGAATGTCTCTATTGAGAACTCTCGATAGTCTACATCGATTTTTCTGGAATCTATGTAAAGCCCAATCCATATCATGAAGTAGAAGAATGCTTCTTCGACCATTCAATGTTCGCAAAATGTAAGACTGAGTTGCCAGTCCCGTTTGTACACGTGAGCAAATGGGGGTATGGTGGTAGGAGATTCTCGCAAAGTTCAATAAATCCCGAGAACGCAACAATATACATACAATGTAACTTTTGATATCCACATTGCAATTGCGATCCAATTTACACCGTGCTGTATACCTTCCTAGCTGGTTTGATGTCAGTAGAGGGTGGTGGTTGCGGGATTTCTTTCGCAGCTAGCAGTCCTTCAGCCACCGGTCATAAAAAGTGAGCTTTATTTTGATGACCATAACACGATCTCTTCAGAGATGTATTCCTTGCCTTTACCCGGGATCAAGAAACCACGCTCAATAGCTACTAAAAATGGTAGTCATTCTGTCGTCAACTTAGCAATCTTTGACTCAATCTCCCGCCGGATTTACTCCTCACTATTCATGTATTGATAGTTTGATATCTCACAGTAAACAATTCCCCAGCGTTTCATAGCTTGCACATTCCAAACTGTTGACTACAGTCGTGTTCGTGCGTATTATTAGTCCTTGATTGATGGGTAATACAAGCTGCCCAGTACGATTCTGAAGCTTCGAGAAGGAAGGCGTTTAACAGTTTTGACACAGACGTTCGATATTCTGAAGGTTTAGATGGAACCAAGTGGTCTGTGTATATGCCATTCGTGACGAGCTTCAATATATCGTAACCTATTATCAAGATCCAGGTGTAAAGTGGCAGAATGTTTAATCACGTGTACATGTCTGCGATGACAGGCGTAGTTACGTGGTCCGGATCATACCGATATATAATGATCTACCAGAGTTTTTCCCAATGAAGCCACAGCAAAAGTGCACCACCATCCTAGAAATATATGGGACAACAGGCCTGTCGCCATCGCTGAAAGTAAAATCGGCGGAAACCCGATTTTCAATAAAAATGTAAGTAATCTAGTGATCTGTTTTTAATATTTTTGGCAGAATTCTGTACAAATTGTTTAGCGAGACTATCCGGTGAGCATACATACGATGCATACAAACGCGCAGAAAAGTACGATACCCTACCGCCCTGTGGCAGCGATATACTTATGTGTAGGCGAACCTCGGCTACAAGCCGGAGGAATAGCAACACACTTCAGCACATGTTTTTGTATATATACGTTAACTAATACATATGCGTTAACCACTCGAGTATCCCTGATGGGTAGCTATGAACCTCCCTCTCCAACCAAACAAACAACAGGCTCCGCATGACCACCATTTACGTACAAGCGCGAGTTCTCTCGTCATAAGAGCCTCATCGCACTAAAAGTAGCAGTGTGTATCGGTCACCACGTGTGGTTAACAGCTGTCGCCTATTCGTCGATGTCGTCATTCTTCTTGTCCTTGTGTCTATGTCCGAAGATCTTCTGAGTGAACGACATTGACCTTTTCTGCTTCTTGGGCCGGTCCTACATGGATACAGATGGGGAGGATAGACGAGCATAAAAAAGTTGTTATCTACCTACACTATAGAACTTACTTTCGAATTTATTAGAACGAAACACACCACACGCACACACAAACACACACAACTATACACAGGTACATCAGCATATACTCAAATAAAAATATATCTATAGACTTACCGGCGAGAGAGATGAGGATTCGGTTGGTAATTCTTGCAGGCTGGAGGGGACCTTGTTATCGGCGGGACGCTCTTCTTCTTCCACGAGTAGTTCATTGTCGGACAGTTTTTCCTGTAATTGGTAGCAATGGATATCGCCATTAAGCACACTGGGACCTGATCAGACGAGTTCTGCGACACTGTGGGATGAGCAATCGCACCCTCAGGGAGGGCCATACGCTACCTCACTTGGACCAACGTGTTCACAAATGAGAATTCATCGCGCACCCCCTCCATCTGCCCCTCAAATGGCCACAAGCAAATGGCGTTTACATACTTGCTGCTGATACGTTTATACTAGTATTGTTCTACATCAAACATCACTATATGTATCATACTCGTTTACCGCACTTATGTATATATATATATATATATATGACACATGTTTTACTATACTATACTGTCCTTGGTATCCAAGATCCAAATATCCATTTCCACACATCAACCAGCTGTATATAGATTCCAATACGTTTCGTACTCTCCTACCTTCTTTTTCTTGTTTAATCCGATCATACTCGAAGACATGCTGCCTGCCATACCCACAGCTCCCTTGCCAACTTGACCCACGCCTTTGACGGCGCCAACACCTACATTACCAACGCCCCTAACGGCACTGCCTGTAAGTAAAGAAACGTGCAAAATCAAGATTACTGACCCGCACCAAATAGAGTTTGAAGTTGTCTGTAGAGACACTTGCATACAAATGTGCGTTCGTGTATGCGTATACATTATATATATATATATATATATATATATATATATATATATATATTCAGATCAGATATATATACATATACATATACATATACATACGTATATATATATATATATATATATATATATATATATATATATATATATATATATATATATATATATATATATATTTATACATGTATAAACATACATACATACATACATACATAAACATATAATACATATATAATATATATATATTCACATATGAGAATATTCAAGTGAATTGTTGCCCATTGTCAAAGCTGTATCACAAATCAGACCGTGACGGCACAACCAACAAACATACCTCCCATATGGCCAACACCCTTGACAGCACTGAAGCCAGCATTGCTCATATATGCGAAGGACGAGAACATGTTCGTGTTGTAGTCTTCCGGGCGTGGTTGTGGTTTGAGCTGACTGATGGTGGGTGTGAAGGCTTGCATGGCAGCGAGATCGAGTCTGTGGGTAATAGACGGCGTTGAGTATAGAAATTACAGAATGGAAGTATATATATATATATATATATATATATATATATATATATATATATATATATATGTGTGTGTGTGTATATGTACGTATGTGTGTGTGTGTGTGTGTACATCTATAGTGCCCATATGCAACACTCAGACAGATACACGCGTGAATCGTTGTCTGATTACCCACTCGGTACTCAACCACGAGAGAGGATGGGGATATATACACGATACAGTACATATACTTGTTCACTTGGGCAAACCCTTCCACAGCGAACACGTGGCCCATTGAATCCTGGGACGCCATACGATCTCGTGAGACAACATTAGTACCGAACATTGACAACTAAAACCCTAAACCCTAAAACACTATTACCGTCGTAGGAGACTTAAATATCACCGGATTAGAGTAATAAGGAGAGCCTGATACCTGGTGTCGATAAATACTAAATGAACATATATGTAAACATAACTACATTCAATACGTACACGAGCAAACTAGACCTATTCTAGTACCCGGCACGGTGTATACTTTCATACAAATAGATTGACTATTTCGAGAAAGCAGAACACAAAACATAAATATGATTTCACGGCACAAAGATACATACATGTATCTTTATGGATATCAAATAAATATACATACATGCATCTGTATGGATATCGAATAAAATACATACATGCAAATGAATTTACATATATGTATTTGAATGGATGTTAAATAGTATAATTACATGTCAATGAATATACTGTTATGGATATCAAATTCGATACACTATGGCACTATAAAACAGAAGAAGAAAAACAAAGCAAAAAACACTGGAAAAGGAGCACACAAGACCCATCTGCATACCCGACATGGTTGGAGAAGGGAGAAACGACAACCCGTGAGACACATGCACTTGACAGATAAACGTTTAAACGTTTAAGCATCGCCAACGGAACGAGACGCACTGTCGACTTAAACACTGAGTGACATCTATTGGGACAAATGCACTTGATAAATAAACGTTTAAGCATCGCCAACAGAACAACAAGACACACTCGCACTGTCGGACTCAAACTACATACCCTACACGGTTAGGTACCAGCATGATCTCATTCGAAAGATCCCGGATAAGGCGGCGCACAATCCACATGATGAACGGAAACTCTGTCACGTCAATGCCAAAGATCTGGATACTCATGTCAATCTCCAGCGGCTCTAAGAGAGACACCCAGGCGTAGCACACGTAGCGTTGGTCGTTGGGCAGGAAGCGCAGGAACAGCCGCAGCGCCGATTTGAAGGTGACGTTCTTTAGCTTGATGGGGATGGAGATGCCCTGTATACAACACATAGGGAGCATATACGTTTAATACAAAGCGTTGGCGAGCTTGATGGGGATGGGGATGGAGATGCCCTGTATACAACACATAGGGAGCATATACGTCTCATACAAAGCGTTGGCGAGCTTGATGGGGATGGAGATGGAGATGCCCTGCATACGACACATAGTGAACAATTACATTCAATCCAAAGTTCTGTGTCAGTAGTGTGCTTTATTATTGACAATTGTCGGACAGCAATAGAAGGACGTTTGAAAATGCGAACAAATGACGGTGTAATGGCAACGACAACGATTGGATAAACCATTAGAGGAGCAGTGGATTTAATGCCACACCAGCATACTGTGTGTATCAAAGCAACATAAACCCTGACCACTCTTAAACGTGTGAGTATGTATCAAAGTAACATAAACCCAAACCACTCTTAAACGTGCGAGTATGTATCTAAGTAACATAAATCCTAACCACTCTAAACGTGTGAGTATGCATCAAAGTAACATAAACCCTTACCACTCTTAAACGTGTGAGTAAGCATCAAAGTATCATAAACCCTAACCACACTTAAACGTGTGAGTATGTATCAAAGTAACATAAACCCTAACCACTCTTAAACGTGTGAGTATGTATCAAAGTAACATAAACCCTAACCACTCTTAAACGTGTGAGTATGTATCAAAGTAACATAAACCCTAACCACTCTTAAATGTGTGAGTATGTATCAAAGTAAACCCTAACCACTCTTAAACGTGTGAGTATGTATCAAAGTAACATTAAACCCAAACCACTCTTAAACGTGTGAGTATGTATCTAAGTAACATAAACCCTAACCACTCTTAAACGTGTGAGTATGTATCAAAGTAACATAAACCCTAACCACTCTTAAACGTGTGAGTATGTATCAAAGTAACATAAACCCTAACCACTCTTAAATGTGTGAGTATGTATCAAAGTAAACCCTAACCACTCTAAACGTGTGAGTATGTATCGAAGCAACATAAACGCTAACCACTCTTCTAGAAGTGCGAGCATGCGGTCAAAGAAAGTTATCGATTCAATATCAATCTTCAAATTACGTATTTGTGCCAGGTAATAAGTAAACTGTATGTACCAACTAATGGTAGTCTCAAGCCTTTGCCTGGTGTCAGACCCCTCAGCCTGATAAGCCATAGTAAACAACACCCCCGAGTGTGTAATAAACATATATCAAACGGTAAGAAAAATGCATTGTAGCATTGTAGACCTACCTTTTTGATCTTCAACTCAAGCTTAAAGTCTGATTCGTACGACATCTCACAGTCGAACTTCAGCGCCTCCATGGATTCGTTCCACACACGGAAGTTGCTGTTTGTGTGAACATACACGTAAACGTTAACTAATTGATACATGAGGACTGACCTACACCTGACTCTATGGGAGAAGGCTCGACTACTACATAAAGAAAGGACAGGACAAAAAGATATAGACAAATAAAGATATATACGAATAAATGAAGATACGGATAAATAAAGAGATAAACTAAATAGAGATGTATACGAATAAATCGAGATACGCTCCCAACCACCCACTATCCTGACCGGCACAGTCGTATCGGTAGTATTGGTAAGAAGCCCAGGTCGATACGTACACGGACCACCGAACTGCACCACAGCAAAGTGGGCCCGGCAGCAGTGAGGTGAGAGATGTATGCGACGCCACGCGATGTATCAGTGAAGTGATCGATGTATACGACAACGGGTGCCACGTGTTAACAGTACAATAGTGAAGTACCTGAGCTGTGGGTGGTATGTACCACGTGTTAACAGTACAATAGTGAAGTACCTGAGCTGTAGGTAGTATGTACCACGTGTTAACAATACAAGAGTGAAGTACCTGAGCTGTGGGTAGTATGTACCACGTGCCAACAGTACAAGCGTGGAGCACCTGAGCTGTGGGTAGTATGCAGTACAAGGGTGAAGTGCCTGAGCTGTGGGTAGTATGTACCACGTGTTAACAGTACAAGAGTGGAGCACCTGAGCTGTGGGTAGTATGCAGTACAAGGGTGAAGTGCCTGAGCTGTGGGTAGCATGCACCACATGTTAACAGTACAAGAGTGAAGTACCTGAGCTGTGGGTAGTATGAGCCCATTGAGCAAGCCTCGACGCAGAGTTCCTCCAGGAAGGCTGGCTTATTCGGTTCTATTGCCGCATTGGCATTCAAGATGATCTGTGTACCACACACGGGTAAGATAGATGGTGGGGCGGGTTCAGGGGTCAAGGCCGACCGAATGGGTGAACCAAGCGCTTACACGTATACTCATAAGTAGAGCAAATGACCATTCGTGGACGGTACAGGATTCTTATTATGAAGTAGAGATGAAGTAGAGACCCACCTGTTCTTCCATGGTCTTGGGGAAATTGGTCCAGATGGTTTTGATCAGGTTGTTAACCCAGTACATGGACTCCTTCTCGGGATTGGGATTGTCGTAGAAGGCGTTGGCGTGGTTGATGACGCGCTTCTGCACTTTCCTCTTCACAGCGATAAGTTGTATGGCTGCCACGGACAAGGGATAGGACAGCGCAGAGATTAGCTAATACAGATGATAGTGTAACGATTGGCAAAGTCAGATAATAGTGTAGCGATTGGCAAAGTCAGATGATAGTGTAACGATTAGCAAAGTCAGGTGATAGTGTAACGATTGGCAAAGTCAGATGATAGTGTAACGATTGGCAAAGTCAGATCATAGTGTTACGATGTGCAAGGATGGGACAGAACAGAGGTTAGCTAAGACGTATGATAGTGATACGATGTGAGCTAAGACAGATGATAAGTGTTTAAAATGCGCATGAGACACGAATAGTGACTAGTGCATTCCCCGACAGCCTCAACAGCGGTCAGGGAATGAGACACACAGACCCTGCGCACGATCAACCTAAGCCGTAGAGAGGTACTTTCGATGAAATTATAGGAATAAGCAAACCTATCAAGTACATTGGGTGTGATGTGGTTAGATGAAAGTATAAGCAAACCTATCAAGTACATTGGGTGTAGTGTGGTTAGATGAAAGTATAAGCAAACCTATTAAGTACATTGGGTGTGATGTGGTTAAATGAAAGTATAGGGCATGGAGAAGATGTCTCAGCAAACCTATGGAGTGCATTTGTGTGTGATTTGTTTGTATTGAACTCGCTCATTGTTGCAGTGTCGCAGACTTGAGGGGTCCCAACTACGAACCATCGGCTACCGCAGACCCGGAACAAACATTGTGATGCTGTGCACGTGGTGGATAGATAGGCAACACAATAAGAGGACACCACATCACTGAACAACATATATCTTTTTGAGTGTGTAGGTGAGATAGGATCAGTCAGGTACACCAAGAACATGCTGCATTATAGTATGTACGCTACATACTCTACAATAAGTAGAAGCGAGATGAGATCTTTTGGTATATTGGATAGCACGAGGTGCATACACGCACTCACGAGGCACATACTTACACTCATGAGACACATACACACACTCATGAGACACATACACACACTCATGAGACACATACACACACTCATGAGACACATACACACACTCATGAGACACATACACACACTCATGAGACACATACACACACTCATGACACACACACACATTAGCTGCACATAGATCGTGCATACAGGTAGTGACCATGGGTGCGCGTCTTACCCAATAGGCCCACGGCAAGGAAGACAATCCACACCAGTGAGAAGTCGTAGTTGCCCAGCACCCAGGCGGACATGAACATGAAGGGGAAGTACAGATTTGGCCTGGGGGGGTTGGATGGTGGTCTTATAGTTAAGCCGTATTGATATGGCACAGGCTTACGTAGTGATGGATGGTGCGCCGTACTTATTGTGGCGTGCTATTGCGACTGATTCGAACTAGCAAGGCCTATATATGGCAGCGTGGAAAGCTTGTAGGTAAAACCCGCCGGCAGGCTACTACCTATGTCTGTATCAGGCGGGGCATGTCACAAATCTGGTCCATGGTGAGTCATATACGATTAATTGTGCAGAAAGCTCACATGCGCGCGACCATCAGACCTTAAACAAAAATTTTGGTACCAAACTATGCACCCCTCCGACGTAGGTATTGTGGGTTGCAAATTATACACTCGATTGT
>LUCW03000603.1:25000-57500 GCA_001586965.3 Sphaeroforma sirkka
TGTGAAGCCGTGAACTGGCGTGAAGTGTATTGTTTTCTTTTGTTTTACAAAATTATAAAATAAAATGAAAACAAAACAAAAAATTAGAAAACAGCCTCTGTTCCTAAAATCAGAACAAAAAGCTTTGTGTTATATATATATATTTTTAAACCCCCCCCCCTCCCACCCCCACCCCTCCTCCCTCTAAATATTGTACCATTCCACGGACCACGGTACGACGCCACGAATATAAAAGATAAATGACGCCTTTTCAATATTGTCAAAATGTAGTAAAGTGTATATCGTCTTATAACATCTAAAAAATGGACTGAGGTCTCATGTCAATTGGTCATTAATCACACACACAAAGTCACGACTCTTCTCACAACTGGGGTAGCTCATGTGGTCATCATTATTACACAAAAATAAATAGATCATATAGTATTAAAAATATAAGACGAGAAGAAAGTTGAAGGGAGAGAGAAAACTCATGTAGCCTCCAGAGTCCAAGCTCCAGAATCCAAACTCCAGAGTCCCCACTCTCAGGCCCGAGATAATAGCTAAATATCATGCATAACTTTACTACAAGCCATCCAAATGTATTTATTAGAAAAAAATACATAAACACCTATGGTGGTAAAAAAAGAAAAAAAAAAAGCTCCTTTATTTTTGTTTTTTGTTTACAAAAAAAGAAAAAAAAAAAAAAAATAGTAATAAGCAACTTTAATCCGTTAGTGGGGTCCAAATAAAAGGTATACGGGTCAAAAGAATGAAACGGTCGACCTATTATTCGAATTGAAAAGATACTATAGGACTATACTACTGATTTTTTGAACCTTAGGACTCCAAACATGCACCTAAAATTAAAACTAGAGGGCCATTACATTGTAAACGTTGGGAGTAAGCGTATATTAATTACACTCCTTGTAGGACTCCAGGACACTATATCAGTCCTACTTTTTGGAGGCTTTGAAAAAAATACCAAAAACAAGAAAATGGTTAAACAGATACGAATAAAAACAGATAAAAATCACAATCGCTCGTGAACACCACTGTGCTGGCGCTGTGGCACAGTGGCAGTATGCGGTTTTTAAAATATCGAAATATGTGTTGTATGTATGTATTGGGACAAAGGAATATATAGTCACTACATAATTTTAAATAAATAAGTGCATGTCGGTCCGCTGGCTTGTCCATATACTCCAGGTGGCACTTGTATGGTCTTGTCAGAACACCTTGAAAAACGTACACAAAAGCTTGCCATTACCGCATTTCCAAACAAAACCTCAGAGCTGTGCATACATATACGGAACTATCATGAGTTCAAGTCAAACAGAAAGTCCTCCCTTGAGGTCAACAGAAGCGATTGCTAAGGATCTTGAAAAGAACCACTCTGAGGTAGGAAGTCCCGTATCAATGCCCTATCCCTTCTAATTATTCATTCAGGCTTGCTTATATGTGTACGTATGTATTTGCCAATACAACAGTATCAATGCCCTAACGCTTCTAATTATTCATGTAGGCGATTATGTATGTACGTATGTACTTGATAATACAACATTTTTGTGTTTGTGCATTTTATTGTAGTTTGGGAGGAAATATTGTTAATAGCTGTGCTCCCAGATATTGTGCACAGAATCTCCGAACACATATACACCAGATTGAAAAAAGTGAATGGGTCTACATGTGTGGAAAATATTTCATGGGTCCATACACACACGCATACTATCACACACACAATCACACACACAATCACACACACGAAGACACACACACATCACTATCACACACACATATATATATATATATATATATATATATATATATATATATATATATATATTGTAGTATATATATATAAACATATGCATATATATATATATATTTGTGTATGTTTGTGTGCATTTGTGTTTTTTTTTTGTAATCCATATATTTATATTCAACTACATATATATATATAAATATATAGTCTGTCTGTCTGTCTGTCTGTTTGTCTGTCTATGTCGGTGCTTGTGCGCGTATATATATATATCTGTATCTATTATATATGCATGTATATATATGTATATATATATATATATATATATATATATATATATATATATATATATATATATATATATATATATATATATCAATAATTTCACACACTTCACACACATCACATCACACAACATATATATATATATATATGTATGTGTGTATGTATAAATTTGTCTGTCTGTCTGTTTGTATAGTTTGATTATGTATGTGAAGGTCTGCTCGTATGGTCCAGTGTATACTGCTATATATATATATATATATATATATATTAATAAGTCAACACACACACACACACATATATATATATATATATATATATATATGTGTGTGTGTTTGTATATATATATGTATGCAATATATGTTTGTTCTTTGGATATATATATGTGTATATAAATCTATATATCTATATATATATAACATGAAAGGATTCTGATTTGTGAGTTGTACCGATAGCCTGTATTGGTTGATATCGTATTCGAGTCCTTGTGGCCTCCTATTGTTCAAGCTTATCCTACCAACTCATCTATACTGATCCCCTTCCTTGAATCCACTTTATTATAGGTCATGGATAGTCCACTTACCATCGTTGTGTTCGGTGCATCCGGTGATCTGGCTGCCAAGAAGACCTATCCCACCTTGTTCTCCTTGTTTGTGCACAATTTCTTACCCCAACACACCCAAATCGTCGGATATGCGCGATCGAAGCTCTCCAAGGATGAACTTATCAAGAAAATTACACCCTATATCAAGCCTAAGAACGGTAAGTGTGCGTATATGCTGTGCGTTTGCTCGTTCTCCCCGAATGTTCATGCATTAACATACTGAGTGTGTACGATAATCGAACCCCATTTGTTTATGTGTCCTGAATCCAAGGTATTCTGCTCCCGCAATCGCCCGTCGCCACGTACACACACGTCTGTCTCACTATTGCCTATGTGTATTTTTAAGTTGGCACGTGCTTATGCAAAATAGGACATGTACACTCAAATGAGTGCCTATGAAGTGGGGGTGACTGTTATTTAAATAGGCTCCGATTACCAAGGACACCGTGGCTGCGGTGATTCTTTGCATGTGTATTTCAATACTAATCGTGTGTATAATCCCATATTAATCGTGTGTATGAACTCATACTTATCGTGTGTATAAACCCATACTAATCGTGTGTATAAACCCATATTAATCATGTGTAAAAACCTATACTAATCATGTGTAGAAACCTATACTAATCTTGTGCATAAACCCTTAGTAATCGTGTGTATAAACCCAAACTAATCGTGTGTATAAATTAATACTCGGATGTAAATGTTTTCCAACACATGGCATGGATCATCCTACAGAAGCCGAGAAAGAGACGATGGATAAGTTTTTCGAGCTCCTCTCCTATGTTGCTGGAGCGTACGATGACGGCGCAGCATTCAAGAATCTCAACGACGAGTTAGTGAAGTGGGAGGACAATTTTGAATCAGGTGGGTGGGGATACATGCGTGTGTTGCTTTGCTTTAGTATCGGTATATACTATTCCTTTGTGCGTATGCGTTTGCGTGTGACGGATGTTGTGTGTACAGCCTATATATATATATATATATATATATACATATATACAAACACACACACACACATATATATATATATATATATATATATATATATATATATATATATATGCGTGTGTGGTGTCTGCTCTTCACATTGTGTACTGTGTGTGGTGTCTTCTTCCCGGGGAGGAGAGGGGTGACACGAACCCCTGCGAGCTGATTGGTGCCGAGTACAGTCGCGCTTCAGATAGCACGCCTGTGCACACGGGTGTATTAAGCTGTTACCACACCCATCCAGACGTTAATAACGAGGTTAACAAGCAGATACCCATGTCTTCTTAACTGTCACTGCTACCAGTCTAGTACGTATGCGTATTGCTGCACACTTGGCAGTTGTAATATATCGTAATATATCAGTTGTACTATCTATGTAGCTGTTTGGTGCATGCACTACCGTTCACGGTTACTGTCTTTTTTTGCAGACACACCCAATTATGCTGAAGTGGCAGTCTCAAGATCGATATCATCACGCGTACACGTATCCCATATATATGTTTATATATATATATATATTTATAGTGGTGTGTGTGTGATTAAAGTACCACTTACTTTGTCATTCACGTATCTGTCAATCTGCCACTTGCATATTTGCACCCTAATACGAAGTATCAATAAACTCATCCACCTATCCTTCCTCCACAGCCGCCAACCGCATGCACTACCTGGCCCTTCCGCCGTCTGTGTTCCAACCAGTCACCACACACATCAAAGCAGAGGTCATGGCCTCTGAAGAGTCTCAGAAGTGGACACGTGTCATCATTGAGAAACCCTTCGGCAAGGACAGCGAGAGCAGTGCCGTGCTTTCCAACCATCTCGCGAGTCTATTCACAGAAGAGCAGGTAGCGGTGCCACGCGTGCTTGTGTGTGTTTATATATATATATATATATATATATATGTGTGTGTGTGTTTATATATATATATATATATATATATATATGTGTGTGTGTGTGTCAATTACTGAGGCTGTCACGATGTTGTTGCCGCGAAGATGGATCTCAAGGGCTATTCTCGTTGATCTGAATTAATAAGAATAAGTTCTTGGGCCATTTGGATATTTTTAAAGCGCAGTTACAAATGCGTGGTATGGTATATGTTGTATATCAGAATACACACTTCCCAGCGCGTACATGCATACATGCATACATCCCTGTGGAGGGTTTCCATTGCAGTTGATCCGCTGTTTGGATCACTCGCTTACTATACTCCACCGCGAGAGTCTGTCAAAGATTAACTACAGTATCGTCCATGTCGTCAAGCACCGCCAGATCTACCTTATTCATTAACCCCGAGTACTTGGTGCTGAGTCGGTCTCCAGTATATATCCACCTATAAACCTCTGCTATACATGTTTTTGACCCGTTTCCTCCTTCGTTCAACGGCCACCAGATTTACCGTATCGACCACTACCTGGGTAAGGAGATGGTGCAGAATCTTCTGATTATGCGCTTTGCCAATGCCATGTTCCAGCCCATCTGGAACCGCAATCACATTGAGTGCGTGCGAGTCACGTTCAAAGAGGTGGGTGTGCTGTGTGTAGCCTGCGCTATATAGTATATGAGTGTGCCAGTTGTGATATATAGTATGTGAGTGTGTTTGTTGTGTTGTATGGTATATGAGTGTGTAGCCTGCGCTATATAGTATATGAGTGTGTCAATTGTGATATATAGTATGCGAGTGTGTTTGTTGTGTTATATGGTATATGAGTGTGTATGTTGTGTTATATGGTATATGACTGTGTTTGTTGGTGTTATATGGTATATGAGTGTGTCAGTTGTGTTATATAGTACGTGAGTGTGTCATGTGTTATATAGTACGTGAGTGTGTTATGTGTTATATGGTATATATGTGTGGATAGTTGTGTTATATAGTATGCGAGTGTCTCAGTTGTGTTATATAGAATATGAGTGTCTCAGTTGTGTTATATAGTATGTGAGTGTTTCAGTTGTGTTATATAGTATGTGAGTGTCTCAGTTGTGTTATATAGTATGTGAGTGTCTCAGTTGTGTTATATAGTATGTGAGTGTCTCAGTTGTGTTATATAGTATGTGAGTGTCTCAGTTGTGTTATACAGTATATTGGTGTGCCAGTTGTGTCGTCTGTGCGAGATTAGGTGATAGTGGATGGGGTCTGCCATGCGTACGGTGCTCTTTCTATGTGCGTGTAGAGTATTATATGGTGTATCTGTTGGCTGTTGAGGTTTAGTTCTAGGGTGTGAGTGGTTGTGGGAGAGTGGTATTCTCCCTTTGGTGTGTGTAATGTGTAGTAAGATGCTCATAAGGCTATGTTTACTGTGGTGGTATCTGTCAGTTGTTGAGGTTTAGTTCCAGGGCGTGAGTGGTTGTGGGAGAGTGGTATTCTCCCTTTGTGTGTGTAATGTGTAGTAAGATGCTCATAAGGCTATGTTTACTGTGGTGGTATCTGTCAGTTGTTGAGGTTTAGTTCCAGGGCGTGAGTGGTTGTGGGAGAGTGGTATTCTCCCTTTGGTGTGTGTAATGTGTAGTAAGATGCTCATAGGGCTATGTGTACTGTGTTGCGAGGTGCATTCGTTGTATGTGTGTTGCTGTGGGGTGTGTTGTTCTCCTTCTGGTGTGTATAGTGGTGACGTATAGTCCATCTTCGTTCTTTCCCAAGTTGTGGGTGGCATATCTTAAGCTTGTGTGTGTTGATTTCTGATGTACTATTAGCGTGCTAGGGTGTCATATGGGTAATCAATTGGTGTGTGCTGTGTCGTGCAGAATGTGGTTCGTATGGGACGTTTTAGCGGCGTGTGTTGCCATGTGCTTATTCCCCATTTGTGTGGCTGGTAGTGTGTCCAGTGATTTTGTGTGTTTGTTAGCGTATGACCTGATGGGTTGTTCACAGTGGTCAGGATGACCGGAGGTATCTCAGCCAATGCGAACGCTCGCCGATCTTAAAATTATAGGAGTTGTTAATAACTCTATAGGACATTCTGTGTCCCAAAATCAGATTAGAGGTGCACTGGGACGCAACCCTCATTATATATATATATATATATATATATATATATATATATAGACATATACATATACGTTCGTTGGCATAGTCCCTCCTTTTCAATATTTGCACTCGACTCTGACGCCGAGCGTTTGCGTGATTTCTTCTTTGCAGCCGTTTGGAACACAAGGCCGTGGTGGCTACTTCGACGAGTTCGGCATCATCCGAGATATTCTACAGAACCACTTGCTTCAGGTAGGGTTGTAGGGTTTGGCTTCAGGGCTTCCCCATAGCTTGCTGTCATTGATGTGTTCATGCATCCCCAGTCCAGTCCAAAGAACAACTACACAGTGCCTTCCAGCTATGTGTGTTGATATTCGAAGTTGTGTTCCGCACATTCAACCCCCGTCCTGTTATCAATAACGGTACACGATTGCATATCCTTCAGGTCCTGTGCATTGTCGCCATGGAGAAACCCGCGTCACTGGACGCTGATGACCTGCGCAATGAGAAGGTATGGTCACGGATGCCAATCGTTCACTCTCGAGGCCTTCTTACATCCGGGCAGCCGTGTATATGACTTGTGTGAATGTATTTAGGAGAGTATTCGTCCATAGGCTCTGTTGTGTGTGTATACTTGTACATCACCATGTGCGTGGAGCCAAATCAATACATGTGTTTCAAACAGCACTCTTTATGTGTGACCTGAGATACATCTGGAGGTGTGTACTTCGATCTGTTCGCCCGACAAGTCATTATATAATCGTATGTATGTAATCATATATACATATGGTAATTTGCATGCACACACCCACTGACCAACCCGCACACACATCCATTACATATCTCACACACCCATTACATATACCGACACACCTATTACATACACCCACACACCCATTGCATACACCCACACACCCATTACATATACTCACACACCCAATACATACACTCACGCCCATTCCATATACTCACACACCTATCACATAAACTCACACCCATTACATATACCCACACGCCCATTACATACACTCACACACCCATTACATATACTCACATACCCATTACACACACCTGCAGGTCAAGGTCTTGAAGGCGATCAAAGGCTTGTCCATGGACGATACCGTGCTGGGGCAGTATGTGGCATCGAACATCCCCAACGACGAAGACAGCAAACTGGGATATCTGGATGACAAGACAGTGCCTGACGACTCCAAGACACCCACGTACGCCTCCACGGTGCTGTACATTGAGAACGAGCGATGGGATGGCGTGCCCTTCATTATGAAGGCCGGCAAGGTGTGAGCTGTGTGCATACGCGCGTGTGTGCGCGTTCGAGTGTGTGTGTGTATATGTATGTGAATGTGTGTGTGTGTGATGTGTATACCAATTTCTGCTTATGTTTAATCGAGCGATGGACGGGTGGAGCCATAGTCATAGTGTGATGTGCTTTATGTGCTTTTGTTCGCCCACACAGTACTAAAAGCCGAACGTTTTGGAAGAAACACACGCCCTTAATCAGGGCAGGCCTGTGATGTCGTTAAGTTCATCGTTTATCGCATTGATCGCATACATCGCACTCTTTCTGTATGCGGTGCATCTGTTTATAGAACACGGTCGTAGCAGTCCGAAATTGAGCAGAAATTGAAAGGCAAATCATCTCGGGAGTTCCACAGATTTGTTGTCTGCGAGTATACAATTTATATCACCCCATCACTTGGATATATGACTCACATCACCCCTCCATCAACTTCTGCAATCACACCTCCAAGTACATGTATACACCCGAAGCGTGCTAGCATGGGTGGCATACCCATGCTTTCATATCTCCTCATACCTAAACACACAGTCATACGTAAAGCAGACATTCGCATTCAGCATACTCATGCTTTCATTTCTCCGCATACCCAAACACACAGGCGTTAGACGAGCGTAAAGCAGACATTCGCATTCAGTTCAAGGACGCTCCCGGAGACATCTTCAGTGCCTTGGGCGGCGAAGTGCACCGCAACGAATTGGTCATCCGATTGCAGCCAGACGAAGCAGTCTACATGAAACTCAACATCAAGAGCCCCGGACTCAGATCCAGGCCACTCCAGGTGCGTGCAGTACAGTGTAGTTGTATATCGATAATGTCATATATTTGTATGTGTATGTGTATATGTGTTTGTGTATGTATATGTATATGTATGTACAAATGTCTGTCACCGCTTAGCTCAAAGCCTTGGAGTGGGCTATCCACCATGTTGTACCCCGAGTCCGCTTCATATCGTTGGCTTCATTTCATTGAACATGACCATACTTCGATAGCATTGAATATGCTGAACTAAATGTTCCATACATTTATTCGAACATAGTCGTATCTCTATTGCATTGCACAGGCTGAACTGAATGTTCCATACATTTATTTGAACATGGTCGTATCTCTGTTTCATTGCACAGGCTGAACTGGATGTTACATACAAAGATCGGTTTGAAGACGAGCGATTGCCGGACGCATACGAGCGATTGCTTCTGGATGTCATCCGCGGCCAACAGGGCCACTTCGTTCGTAAGTAGACGTGTTCATATCCAACCCTAAATCTCTGAAACCCTGCATAACTACGATGATGTTGATGTGTGTGTAGACAAGTGACTTGGTGTATGGCTCGCTCGTTTGCGTGAAAGTTTGCTTCCTCATTTCTGTGTATCAATTCGTATGATGTTGTACCATGGTTTATTATACATTTGTGTATGCTATCATGCGATAGGCTCTAATTGCCAGATAAGTAAGTCCACCAAAACATGAAGCACAGCCACGAAGCCACATACCCATCAGCCCACACACAGACTATCCTTCAGATTCAAAAGATAGAACCAAATACACAGTACACAGAGTATAGGAATTGTCATAGACCGTAAGTGTCACCGCTCACGAGTGCCTGCGAAGGGACAATCGATTGTAAATGTATCTGCCAACTGTGTTCGCAATCGTCCCGATTTGGTGCCTTGCATTCACCCCCGTCGGCCGATCTCTGTCTGTGATCTCTGCAGACATCCAAAGCCTTGTCTAACTATTTCTGCAAGAATCGAAACCCCAATCTATCCATCTATCTTTGCAAGAATCCAATGAAGAATCCAATGCCCTTGTATATATCCTTCCTACCACAGGAGCACCTCTCACGACTAACAACGGACAAACAACTCAAATCATACCGTCGTTCTTCTCACTCTATGTGACCTTAGCCAATCCGCATGCTTGTTTTAACCCTCATGCTTGTTCCAACTCTTATGCTTGTTTTAATCCTCATGCTTGTTCGTTGTAACCCTCATGCTTGTTTGTTTTAACCCTCATGCTTGTTTGTTACAACCCCCATGCCTCATTCAGGTTCCGATGAGTTGGCTGAGGCGTGGCGTATCTTCACACCGTTGCTGCATGACATTGACGCAGGGTTGGTAGAGTCGCATGACTACGCCTACGGGTCACGAGGTCCATCTCTCGGAGACGATCTGGCCAAGAAATTCGGCTACAAATACCACAAGGGAGCGTACATCTACTCAAAGCAACCGCCGCAATAAGTGGGCTACTCAAAGCCACCGCCGCAATATGTGGGCGGGGCTGGGTCTGGGTCTGATGTGTGGTACAAAGCGTGTGCATTACGAGCGTAGCCTCGCGTGTGTGGGTCTGGGTCTGGGTGGGCATGCTTGTGACATGTCGCAGCACAGCCACACGTCCGTGTGTATGAATAGGGAGTCTTGTCCTGTACCTCTATCCCCGTTGCTTGGCAACGCAATGGATGAGTCTCTGTGAGGTGTTATTAGAATCAGCACAATGCGATAGATACATGCGCGAGACGTCCATGTGACTCGCCGTGCGGAAGACTCTGAGTGCTGTGACCGAGCATGTGAAGTCACAAGGCAGTAGTATTGGCTGAGACGAATGGCGAGATGCGGCACCATGTAAACTGTATAGTAGTGTAGTGGGCTCCATCTATGTGGATGTTATACGCTCGCCAGAGGGGGCAGATCGGATATTCTAATCAATAAAGCTCGTGGTGGTTAACTCGCGTCGCGTAGTCTGTTGTCTTAAATTGGACTGCAGAACGTCTGTTCATAGCATTCGATACTTCCAAGCCTGTCTCAAGACGCACTTGGGCTTATGATACCACTTGGGACACCCTAAACCCGCTCACCAGCTGATTTATTCTATAGTGCCACACCGGATACCATAAACTCACTCACCAACTAATTTTTTTTTCAAGTGCGACACTGGTCACCACAAACTCAATTATTAACTAATTCTTTCTAAAGTTCGACAAGCCGATTCATTCTATTGTGCCACACTGGACACCATCAACCCACTCACCAACTGATTATATCTATAGCCTCACACTGGACACCATAAACTCACTCACCCAACGAATTCTTTCTATAGTGCGACCTGAACACTATCAACCCACTCACCAACTAATTCGTACTATAGCGCGGCATTGAATGATCCCACTAATTCAAACTACTTTTATTGAACGCTGTGACACCTGCTCTATGTACTACGCTATTCTCGAAACGGACTTCACAAACGACAATAAAATGGAATCTGAAATACCAGCACTCGTCAAAAAGCCGAAAACTATCATATGTTGTTCTGAGGCCAATTCATATTTTGAATATCTATAAAAGTATCATATGCGATAGTTTAACGCCACTACATATTTTATCTATAGTAGGTATCATATGTATTCGTATAGCCACTTAACACGGACTCTTCATAGACGACAATAAAATGGAAGCTGAACTACCAGCACGCGTCCAAGAGCCGAAAATTATCATACAATGTTATTCTGAGGCCATAACATATTCTAAATATCTATAGAAAGTATCATATACGTTAGTCTAAGGCCAATACCTACATGTATGAGACAGAAGGTCTCCTGCACGATTCTACACAAACGTCCCTAGACCATCGTCTCCAACTATCACCTGACCCCTTACACCTCACGCGTTACACGTTACCCGTTACACGTTACACCTTCACACCCAGTTGACAGGCCCCTAATCTTTAGTTTTATTTTTGAGTTGACAGGCTCCTAATCTTTATCTTTATTTCTGCGTGCGTCGGCGGCGTACATCCCAGTTGTACAGCCGGGCGATGTTGACTTCGGTGATCGTGCACTGTTCACGTACAAAGTCTAATGATTCCGCGAGCGACGCCACACTCTCCTCCGTCTGGTGCAGATTCTTGTTTAGCAACTCCTCAGCTTCGTCTATGGGGTACTCCAGCATCACGTTGGCCTGTGCAGGAATTGCGCGGGAGGATTCGGGATTAAGCCAAAAGGAAAATAGAAATGGGTTTGTGTATTGAAGAAAGGTATGATTTTAGGGCGGACTCGGGCCGGGTGCTGCTTGGCAGTATTTCTATGTGCTTAGGGCGAGTTGAACAACAGGTTACAAGGTCGTCAGCTGCACTTTGAACCCTATTGACAACAAGAGTAAACAGTACAACACGCATGCACATATAGATTGAAGTAAACATTCAAACACGTATATGACCCTGCAATATATATATATATATACATACAATAATACAATAATAACAATAATATAATATATATATATATATATATATATATATATATATATATATATATATATATATATATATATATATATATATATATATATATATATATATATATGTATATAAATAATGCATATATATACATATATATATATATATATATATATATATATATATATATATATATATATATATATATATATATATATATATATATATATACGCAACCATAAAACCAACAACAACACGTGCATACGCCAAAATAAACATGTATGTATGCATGTATGTATGTATGTATGTATGCATGTATGTATGTATGTATGGATTTACGCACGTACGCATGTATGCATGTGTGTGTGTGTATGTATGTATGTATGTATATACGTATATATATATATATATATATATATATATATATATATATATATATATATATAAACATATACATACACACACATACACATACACACACATATATATATATATATATATATATATATATATATATATATATTACCATTATTTAGATACGTGTAGGTTTTTATAAATGTACCAAACCAAATCATACAAATATATACTTAGGAAGATATACACATGTACACTACAAACAAAATACACTTATAAACAGACACGAAACAAACGGTCAAGCAAACACCTTCACATTTGCGAATACACGTACCCCTAGCCAAAGTCCGATGCGGTCTGTCTTCGGCACAGTGGCCTTCGCGTAAACACTGTCCGCAAGCGCAAACTGCGTAGTCAACTCACTGCCCTCCTGTTCACAGACACGATTTCCAAAACATTAATAAAATAAAACGACGAGTTATAACAAAGCCTGGGGTGGATATGGTCTCATATTTAGCGAGCGCTGAGCATATCCTTGGCATTTTCGAGTATAAGGGAGCATCTGAACCGACGGGCTTATTGATGCTAGTTTCGTACTAGCACGCGTACGTGGGTGTGCTGTTGCTTCAAGAGGTGTACTGCTGAGTCACACGCATAAATGTGGGATCCCCCATACTTCTACCCCTTTTGTAAAAAAAAAAAACATAGGATGTGAAGAGGTGCAGTAGAGGAATGTACAGTAATCTGGAATTGCGCACCCAGTGCGCGTCGGCCGTAGAGTAGACAAGCCTGGAGTCAAGTTGTGTGGTTTAAAATGCTTGATTATATAACGTATAATGCTGCATATTTGTATGCTTTCATCCAAGAATGACATTCGTAGCTACACACAACAATCACATGTGGTACTGGTTTCATCATGGGTAAAACTTGAAAACACTTAGGGACACCTAGGTGGCCACCGAGCATACCCATTCTTATTCAAACATACCTACTACGATATCGACATATCTACTACAATAAGTATCAACATTACACTAAGTACACCTACTACAACAAGTATCAACACTACACTAAGTACTGTTGTTAAACATACCTACCACGAAATGGACAAACCGACTACAAAAAGTAACTACCTTCCACTGAGTACTGCTGCTACGATACGTACTTACCTACTACAATAAGTATCAACACTACACAAGGTACTGTTGTTAAACATACCCTACTACAATATGGACAAACCGACTACAAAAAGTAACTACCTTACACTAAGTACTGCTGCTACGATACGTACTTACATACTACAATAAGTATCAAATCAACACTACACAAGGTGCTGTTGTTAAACATACCTACTACAATATGGACAAACCGACTACAAAAAGTATTAACATTACACTAAGTACTGTTGTTACGATACGGACTTACCTACTACAATAAGTATCAACACTACACTAAGTACTGTTGTTAAACATACCTACTACGATATGGACAAACCGACTACAAAAAGTAACTACCTTACACTAAGTACTGCTGCTACGATACGTACTTACCTACTACAATAAGTATCAACACTACACAAGGTACTGTTGTTAAACATACCTACTACAATATGGACAAACCGACTACAAAAAGTATCAACATTACACTAAGTACTGTTGTTACGATACGGACTTACCTACTACAATAAGTATCAACACTACACTAATTACTGTTGTTAAACATACCTACTACGATATGGACAAACCGACTACGAAAAGTATCAACAATACACTAAGTGCTGTTGTTACGATACGGACTTACCTACTACAATAAGTATCAACAGTACACTAAGTACTGTTGTTACGAAACGAACTTACCTACTGCAATAAATATCAACAATACACTAAGTACTGTTGTTCAAACATTCCTACTACGATACAGACTTACCTACTACAATATGTACATACCCGCGTATCAACTATACACTAACAACTACGCGTGCACGCCAACACTCGAATACAATCCCCACTACGCTACATGCCACAGATCACATACACTCCCATTGTTGTTCAAACCTCGATAAATAAGTACCAACAACTCACTAACAACTACGCCTACACGCCAACACTCGAAGACAATCCCCGCTACGCTACACGCCCCCGATCACATACCTTCATTTTCTGCAATTCCTTGACCATCTCGACGTCCGCTTTTAAATCCGGAATCTTGGACTCGTAGTGTGTCCGTTGGTTCTGCATATTGGTCTCCATGAATTTGTACTTGCGGCGGAGTTCGTCCAGTCGTTGCAACTCCGGGTCCACCTCCTTCTTTACCATGAATGCCTCGACATCTTCCTGTTTGTTTTAGTGGGGCGGGTTACAAGATGAACGCGATAGAAGACACATTAAGTACAGAAGACGTGGGATAAATGACTAGTCCCTATCTATCTATATCATCCCTAGGTAGTCTTACTACCCATAGTCTATTTGAACTGGTGTAACATTATCATAATGGGTTTAATATTTCCACACTTGAATACAAGGTGACCTGATAGAAGACACAGTAGTGAGATCTCGTAATAAATAATCCGGAACTGACTGGGGCGACGGCAGAGTGTTTTGTTTGCTTTACTAATGACATACTATGGACACGGTCAAGCATCGCCAGAGCATCTAAATCGCGAGCGAATAAAACAGAACCACAAACGCACGATCGTATACTGCAAACCAATATCAAAATATCAAAATATTTGATGGCAATTAGGGCATATGTGGATTTGGGCTTTTTATGTGAGCTATATCTAGCCCGAAATCAATTCGTATCCTTTTAATCGCCCATGTGAATTAAAACAAACTGCCATGATATCAACCTGATTGACGCCCACTCAAACTAGAGACTAGAAATAAACTGTATCGATTATGTTTATCGACAGCCGGTAAGCCCAGCGTGCATCGAAAAAGAACCGTACGTCAAATACGCAAGTAACTATGCAATACTGATCTCTCACATTCACTGTCACAGATTATAACGTACTTCCGTAAACCATTGAGAGATATATATATATATATATATATATATATATATATATATATATATATATATATATATATATATATGAAACTACATACACAGATAAATAGGTAACGTGGGCGTACGTACATACACACACGCACACACACACACACACACATCATATATATATATATATATATATATATATATATATATATATATATATATATATATATATATATATATATATATATATATATAATATATATATATATGAACTTACATACACATACATAGATGGGTGGTGGACGTGGATTGCACACGTGCACGGACACACACACACATATATATATATATATATATATATATATATATATATATATATATATACATATTGTGATTTGTGTGTATATGTATATATATATATATATATATATATATTGTTGTATTTATGTTGTATATATATATATATATATATATATATATATATATATATACACTGTGAAAGACGAATCCTTCTCGACGCATAAAGCTTAAAACATTATAAATACCAGGAATTAAAACTATTGCCGTCTTAAGGGCAATAACTAGCTATGTGATGTTGGCATACAAACCGTTTATCTCTTAATTAGGCAAAAAGAGCAATACGCGGTCATAATATAAGTCTTGATCCGTAATCACTTATAAACACGATAAGTTTTACTTAAACTCTTGAAACAGGTACATTGGGAAACAGTCAAAATACATTACAATTGATATGTACACACACAGGTAAAATTGATAGTCCACTACTTACGCATACATTCACTATCACGCCAACCTACCACAAATGTAGCCTCAGGGATGTTGCGAGGATTCTTCTTCGTTGTGTCACCCGACATGTTGAAGTGTATGTACGTTTAGCAAGTATGTTATATATTTAATGCAGATATATATAATTATGTATTGTATTTGTTTATAACATGTACATACTGGTATTGTATATGGATACGCTCATAGTATATATTTACATACATGCGCATATATTTACATGTTATAAACAATACGTACGGAATATGACTGCACACAAGTGCATATCTCACACTTCGACAGTTCTATCGCAGGAAGCAAAGCCCGCCAAATTCACGACCGTCAAACAATACGCAATAGAAAGTACGGCCACTGTGAGTTTGGGAGTCTGTGAATGGGCCACAGTATTTACATTCAGCGAGTTGTTTCAGTTCGCGTTAAAACGTTGAAAAAGTAGCATTTTGCTTTATTATTGTAAGAAAAATATGTATGTATGAATAAAAGAAGCATAAATAGCCCTCTAAATTATACAATATTAAAAGAAGGCTATGTTTATTTATCTTGAATATGCTGCCGTTCGCATATCCCAATTCTAAACTAAAGGTACATGA
The DNA here is from genome assembly GCA_001586965.3 of Sphaeroforma sirkka. NCBI lineage: Eukaryota > Ichthyosporea > Ichthyophonida > Sphaeroforma > Sphaeroforma sirkka. Next base: position 41,867 of record LUCW03000603.1, read on the forward strand.
CAATAACAGGGATGGGGAGTTATGAGTCTGCGAGGTAATCGAATGTTATACCACTGGCTGTACGGACTGACCGTTCTATCGTTCTGTGCTCAGCAAGTGCACGGAACAGCGGTAAGTGTTACAATGTGTACTGTAGTAGAGGTATGTGTTATGGTGTGTACTGTAGTAGAACCACAGTGCACAAAGAAGGTGCTCGGATATGCGTTTTCTCCAATAGACAACGATAAATGTGTTATTGTGACTCTTGATCCATACATTAGTAATACCTGTGAAAATATATAAAGAAGCAGACTGAAAGCTGAGAGTAAGCTAGAATCAGCCAATAATGATCGATGACTGCTGGCTTGCACAACCTCTAGGACATACGGTTCGTGAATGGCTTGTCTTGTGTCCTGAAAATCGACATATACTGTTTTCTCCCGTATCTGTGGATAAATACGTATAAATTTATTTACATAGATGTATAGATCGAAGTGACTACATTATGTATATGTGTATATATTTTTATTGTTTATTTTATATGTATATATAGATATATATCTATATAAATCTATATACATGCAAACATACATACATACATACATACTTATATATATATATATATATATTATGTATGTATGCAATGTATGTATGTATGCATGCATATATTATAGATATAGATATATATATATATATATATATATATATATATATATATATATATATATATATATATATATATCCTATACAAATCTATATACATGCAAATATATACATACATACATACATTAATATATATATATATATCATATATATATATGATATGATGATGATGACGTGATGCGTGATTTGTGTGTGTTTGTTTGTGTGTTTGTTTGTGTGTTTTGTTTTTTGCGGTTGTTGTGTGTGTATGTATATGTATATGTATACTTATATGTATATGAATATGTGCATGTATATGAATTTATATATGTGAATCCATATATATATATATATATATATATATAGATATAACTTTGTATATTTGTGTACATGCATTTATGTACATATATATATAAAGTATATATATTTATAATGTATATATATTTCTATTTCTAATTCTATTTCTATCTCTATTTTTATTTTTATTCTTATGTCTGTGGCTGCGGCTGTGTCCGTGTCCGTGTCTAAGCTGTGGGTGTGGTTGTGGCTGTGTGTGTATGTGTGTTTACGCGTGTGTCTTTGTATGTGTTTGTGTCTGTATGTGTATGAGTATTTGTATGAAGCGTGTGTGTCGTTGTATACATAGGAATATATATAGCTAGCTCAATACGTGCGCGCAGGCAGGAATCTATATGCAGTTTATCGCGAAGTTTTACGAGAACTGTATATGCACCGAGTATACCAGCTGATACTTTGAAAAAATGTGTGTTTGGATTGAATTTCCTTCGCATTAGCGAGAGAACAGTTCCATCGTCACTGGTCATGCGTGAAACTCTCTGCCGTATATGGTAATTCCGGGAAGTTCTATGGCAAATCATGAACCTATTATAGATCGCAGAATCGACAGATGGTGTGTGTTTTTCTTGTCCTTCTGCTGCACTGAACTATAGTTATCTGAATTTAATCCTATTATTGACATTCCCACAGAATATTTTTTACTGCAAATGCCACTACAACAGCATCACCCAGATCAAAGCCATCGACGATGATTCCCTCTGGTAGGTATCGGAGTGATAAACCATATTATAAATTAAGTTTCCCCAGATCCCTACTGTACATCATGCGGTAACATCGTAGTTTGTGGGGATTGAGGGACAACCTGTTTGATGTAAACTATGGACCATGGTGGTTGATGGACTTTAATGATGGCTGGATTGTCTCACTTCCCGTTTGTCGTATGATTACATCTGTTCAGAGGTGCCTCATTATTGAGGTTGAAGATATTTGTAATGTATGTATTAGTAAATACCGCTCGGGTGAATACGTATTTCTGTGTAATGTGTTTCTGTGCAAATGTGTGCTCGCATATACATAGTATGCATTTCAGCTTGCGAGTGTGTGTATTTGTTGTTGTAAACTTTTCCGCATCCACACTCCCACATGCACTCGTGCAAGTGCATCCCATATATGCATGTACTTACTTTTCCTGTTGTGTATACCGGGACATTCCTGTTGTGTATAACGAGACATACCGCACTCTCAAGTACATCTATCATATTACCTATGCACATATGACTCTGAGCGTGTATTGGCGAACATCATTATTCAGGTATTAATGCACAATTGAAGACCTAAAGTTATACACATGTTCACAGCCACTCCTTTCCCAATATATGCAGCACTTGCGGGAACCTATTCCCTAATACCACCCAGGTCGAATTGAAAGCGTGCATGTGTGAGTATGAGGATGGTAATTCGCTTCTGATTCAAATAATAGTGATTGGTTTCCTTGTTCTCTCCGCTGTGCTGGCGATCATATTAGCAGTCAGGCCGTTCTATCAAGCCCAGTATCAGGTATCCTCAGTCCTATTCTTCGCCTTTTTCAGTCTGTGCTTTTGTACGTAGTGGGTGGCTTGGCAAAGTGTATACATGCACCGGTTCCTACTGTCGGTAGTTGATTTGGCAGCCAGGTCCTTGAGCCCATGGTCAATGCCAGGTATCTTTCGCTCACTCCACAGTATCTGCCTACGGGTGTGCACGAAATAGGTGAATTAGACGTGTGCGTGGTACTCCATGTAGACGAATCGTGCCGTGCGTCGTGTCCGTTGTGTGCGTAGTCATGTATATTGTCTGGCCGTTCCACTAAGCTCTGGAAAGCGCATACACAGCGAATTGCTGAATTTGCAGGTGGTACATAGGGTCTATCTATGTATCCTCGTTAATCTTTAGAGTGAGTATTTGAGAGAGAAAAACGAATTTCGAAGATCATTAGTGGATTGGGTCAAGAATCTTATATATCCAGGCGTAATGTTGTGGTCTTTCGGTTTTAAACTAAGCTCAGCGCCGCTTGTGAGCCAATACGCGGCTATACACACTTTTTCTGTGTTCAAGTCTAATGGTAACCAATCTACGTCCCAACAAAGGGCCCTTTCTATAACCCATTTTTATGTTCAATAGCTGGATTTCTTTGCTCAGCAAGAAGGCGTCTGCATGATTCTTTATTTCCACACTATTGCTATATCCTAACCTTATCCTAACCTCGTAGGATATATATATATATATATATATATATATATATATATATATATATATATATATATGTAAACCCACTTATTCCCCGTAACCTTTTTCTAAGCATCATTATTGTTTTCTAAACAATCTCTTATCAACAGAGGGAAACAACACAGCTGTCCTCTAGTGGAATCCAGGCCACCGTCAATCGAACTAGGCTACAGCGTGTGCTTGACTCTTTATTGCTGGAGTAACAATGTGTAGATTGCCCCTGGGAGATGTGTAGGTGCCTCATATTAAGCTGCAAGTGTACCAGCTGTAGAATGCACAACCAGTCCAACAAAGCAATATTATGACTGAGACTGGGTTGCGAACAGGATGGTGGTGACTTCGGATCCAGCCAGTATGAGAGCGAATTATAAAATTAAACCCATCACATTGAATTAGGTACCGGCAATACATGAGATAAACTACACCATATGAGTTTGTTTCGTACCATTGCCAATATATCGTTCTACTGCGTCGCGTGTTTTCCTTCAGATATCCGACCATACACAATAGACAATCATCATGCGCGAATGTCTCATTGAAACTTCTGAAGTTTAAGTTTGAATAACTCGAGGCGATGTACCCCAAATTGGTTCAGCACACCAGTACGCAACACAATCCCTCTGGCATCCCACGCGTATGACGCTGAGATCATTGCGGGTAATCAATTTGTACTCAGTCATCATCCTTTTCGCAGATGCTATTCGCAAATATTCCATGCTGCAATATTCAAGCAAACGCCTGCTTTAAACACTCTAATTTTCTCACAGTAAAAGTCCCAAACCCTGCCCACACTCAATTAAGAGAGCACACAGTCTTTGAGAAGAAGAATGCGCCTAACAGTGCATACCTCACGGCAGACCATTACACACAATCAAAATCCAACTACGAGCTTTTTTAACTGCAACAACTTTAATATACGCTATTGGAGCTGGAATTACCGCGGCTGCTGGCACCAGACTTGCCCTCCAATTGTTTCTCGTTAAGGGGTTTAAATTGTACTCATTCCAATTACAAGGCTTTTAAAAGTCCTGTATTGTTATTTTTTGTCACTACCTCCCTGTGTCAGGGTAATAATGTTTGCCGTGTAGATAGGAAAGCGGATCTATTGGAGTATTATTAACAATACGAAGCTTGACCTCGAACCCTCCCTAGTGGAGTTTGAATGCCACGTTGTGCTATAGGCGCATTTCACTTTCAGACGCATTTCTATTTCTAACCCCTGCGTGCGATTAAAAATCGGCCAATTGTTGAATGAATGTCTTCTGATGTGATGAGTAGGAATTCGGAGGCATCCAGAGAGGACGTAGGTTCCGAATTCATTTTCAACCCTTCGTAAAAGAATCGAAAGCCAACATGTGGTATACAATCTATACCAACCAAAATACTATGTCAGCGTGCCCTGTATGTATCGATGCAGAAACTCCTGCCTCGTTTGATAGATAGCTGGTTGTTTGATTCCTGATTCCTCTACGTGTTCTGTACTCATCATTGAGTTTGGAGTCACCCCTATATTTATTTCGGATACGGTGTCGTGCAAGTATAGTACTCAAGTATAATTCTAGCTTAGCATACGGATATTCTCAAATCCCAACCGTATGCGTCTCTTAAGTGTTGCGAATACATGAAACACGAACAAATGTGTATATAGGAATAGCTATTTGTAATTGTACACGAAAAGAGCACAAGTACACCGGAAAATAATTCAAAGCGTATTTAATATTTATTTGTCGCACTTCTCGTGCCGTGACAATGATATGCTGTTTTTTATCTGTGTCTACTTTCTAGTGACCATTAATTTTCTGCGCGTGTCTGCGTGTCAATTTGATGTGTACATGGAAATAGAGGTGTGTATATATAACATCTCAAAAACTTTGAAATATTATACACCACTTATCTATATGGACAATGTTCCGTACCGTATGCGGCTACAAGTCACATATTAGGTGTTTCCAACTGTGTAAAGTAATCATACATTCTAGAAATATGTTCGCGTGTAAACGTAATGGTGTGCAGCACTGCCGCGATTTACTAATTTGCAATCAGCCAGCACTCTAATTCGGATCAGATGGTTTCAAAAGGAACTTTCATATGTGCACCACTTTTGCTGCCTACGACGGCAATCGCGAACTCTAACTTTTATACTTCTCAGCTACCCGCTGCCGAAGAATAGGGAAATTTGACGACTTCGGCGACCACAGTACGTTGATGATTATTTACATCTTAAATTAAACGTGTGACCACTATTGTGGTTCGTGTTGATGAAACCATCTTGTTTGATACTGAAGAGCTTAGCAACACAAATATATATATCGAACGACACATATAAGTATGGCACCCACACAGTCTATTAAATATAGGATAACTAACTATGCTAGATGTTCTGGCACATCTACTATGACTGTGTACAAATGCTAGACTACCAGTCAGGTGTCTATTTCTATATGGTTCTAGTTTTTCCAGGACCATCGGGTAGTGTACCGTCATAACCTTCTTGTCTTTTTAGAGGGCTATGTGTGTACCGGGTTTCCAACTGTCCTAAGCTATACTATCACTGTATTAGTTATGTCTAGCCCAATCAGTGCAGGGTAGCGATGGTTCTCTATATCCAGGATTCCAAATTTCCAGGTCCAGGTGCACAAAATAAAACCATACATTTATCAACAACTTTTAGACTACAGTTGTAGTAGAACTATTTCATGCAAAAAGCCTAGGATTTGTTCAATGAATCAATTTGACATTTATTTTAGGTTCTCTTCCTAAAAAAATAGTTGCTAACTTGCTACAAAATTAGATCAACAGTTCGACATCGGAGAGCTCCGGTTGGCAACTGACTCTTTGAGCCACGATGCCAACGAATGAACTTCAAAAAGTCGAATTGTCGATAATAATCCTTCAATTCTTGACACTTTCCTTCTTTTTTCTTTGGCAAAACAAAGTTAGAGTCCATTTTGGGTGTCTTGTTTTTCCACTGGCCAGATTATGTTCTCAGGAATTTTAGTGCGTGTGACAGTTAGAGAGAAAGCTGCAGAAAGCTCAAAGCTCCCATCAATCCTGACCCAGTGATCACTGATCACTGATGAGACTGTATTTATGTAGATAAATAGTTGCTGTGGCCTCTCTGGTAAATGACATGGTTTCTAAATAGAAAAACATGTCGCAAACTCTCAGCGTCGATCAACATGTTTTGTTTTAGTTTTAAATTGTTTTCGTGACCTGTGACTCTTGGAAAATAAATTTAAACTTATTTTAGTCGCTAGAGACAAGAGTGTTTTTTTTTTCAACTCGAAATAAAAACATATTTAAAAATAAACATGTTTAGAGTTGCCCGAATGACTGTCGTTGTCGCTTACTAGAGCACAAAAAGATGTGCGTTTCTATAACGTTTTCTAAAGAACCGATGTGTGGATAAGAAAAAGCTGGTTTTATAAAACTTTTATATATAATGTATATAAAGTAAATATCTATATATATATATATATATATATATATATTAATACCCCTTATATACATGGTTGCATGTCCTCACACCATAACCTTCCCCAGTGAGAGCGGAGGTGATCGACAACATTAGGTGTATTACTCTTTTAGCCCTGGGCAACAGAAGGTGCATTCGGGCTTGTTGAGTATTATTATGTTACATTGTATGGTTGCGTGAGGGCAATCTCGACTTAATACTACCGACCACTCTGTATTGGGTCAGCCACAGAAATTATTCTATTCAAAGACAATATTCCACCGATACAATTGCTTTCGCATATCGGGCATCTATACACGTGGGAGCATCGACTTCACTAGTTCTCCATCTGATACACTGCTTGGGAAAAGAATAAGTACACACAGACACCATTCTATTCATAGACATTACTCTATTGACAGACACTATACCATCAGTCTGAGTAATTTCACATGTATTATACATATCCATACAGAAGCATTGACTTCATAAATGCCACACGGCATGGGTCAAGGGCGGAGACTCTAAGACACTAGAACAATGAAATATATCGGCATCGTTATATCGTTTCTTAAGTGTAAATCGTATATTTTACGTATAAGTCAGGTGCCTATTTAGGAGCATTGGCTCCACGTTTTCTCTCAGTTAAAATCCATAGTTACAATTTGCCGACGACTCGTAGATCGAGGCCATCGAAATATACCACTACGTGCCCCACACATTCTGTAGACTGTGTTTCAATTAAACATCTTCCGATGACATTGCTGACCAACTCTGGTAAAGTGTGTTGAAGTTACGATTTTTGATGTCTGAGATTAATCGCACACATACGATATCTTACATACTGGGTACAGCTTTAAGACTAACCTTCTCCTTTTCATGCACACCAAATACACCTTTAACGCAACAGCAAATATGACAGCGGAAAAGGAGACTCGACGATCTCATCAGGTTTTAATGAAGGGAGACCTCGTGAAACTCAGCTCAGGGATCTTCAGCGGGTGGCAAAAGAGATTCTTTGTTTTATTTGCTGATGGCCGCCTCTGCTACTTCAAGAAGTTGTCCGATTTTGTATGTCTTATTCGTCTTTTTTCTACTACGTGTGCCGCATGATATAAGTTTATAGGTAAATTAGTACAGAAACCCAATTCCAAGCACGTGCGTCGCATGACGAACAATACGTGCTATATACCGGGAAATTTACGCTTGTATATCAGTAGCAGTTGGTGGTGATGACTATATGTTAAAAATATTGGATTTGTATCTGTTGTGCTTCTTGCTGCCTTTTTATCCACATTTCATTGCCAAGTCACTCCAGCATGCTCTAAACTGTGCCGTATATCCATTGCTTGATATGACGAGGATACTTCGGGCATTTGAGTATAATCCCAACTAGTAACCTATTGTGATTGATTTCGATCTGTTGTTGCTTATATTGGTTGGACTTGTGTTCATTTGACCGTAAACAGGAAGCAGGAGAGGAGGCCAATGCTGAAATCAACCTCAAATACTACAATGCCGTGTCTGATATCACTGTACTCGAGTCCAATAGGAAGAATGTATTCAAGGTAGTCTAGCGTTACTACGTGGCTCGCGGTTTCGCATCGCAACTTAATAGGCTATTCAAAATGTACGCCAGAGTACCACATGGCCTATGTCAGGAGCCTATGTCAGGAGATGACGCTTCACTATACATACGCTCAAATGCCAGTTATATCGTGTGTGTGTGTGTGTGCACTTGTTTGGATCCTCGTGTACATTTCTGCGTTCATTTGATGTCATCGTTTGCGTTTCGGGCCAACGCAAAAAAACCTAGTACACACTTTCAAATACAGCAGAAGTTGCAGTATTGCTTGCATCATACAAGCCAGCATATATGCTAAAATATATGCATACAGGCACTCATGCCCGCCTCCGTGCGCATCGACAAGTGTGAACACAAATTTATATTACGTACACTCGTGCCCATTCATGCCGGGTACATACGCTAAGTATATGGACTAACGCTAATCATAACCCTCCTTCTCCAATCTGGGTGAGCAGTTGACCCCCAAACCCATGGACTTCAATTATTCAGATATCAGGGAGTTCCACTTTGCAGCGGAGACTGTGACAGACATGGACATGTGGATAGGCTCGATGTATCTGATGATAGAGAAATATCAAGACTTAAAGGTAACACATCCCCTAGAGGCTCGTTGTGGCACACACATATCATTGGTTGTACGGCACACATACCATCGACTCAAAAGTAATACACAATCATTGGTCCAGGCCTGGTGTGTTTCCATTATCAAAGATGTCAAGACATACTTAAAGAAAACACAATCCTTTCCACCGTCTTCGTCTGTGTTCATTGCGATCCGACACGGTGAGAGTCTCTCAGAACGCCTGCATTGACAGTATATGGTGCATGCGCTCTCAGGCAGTTAACTGATGTACTCTGTAGTGTGACGCTAATTGATTGACTAACGATGCTCTTGCAGTCTGGGACAGTCGCAGCATCTATGGTGCGTTCGTGTGCGACCAATCTGAACTCATGTGCTAGTTCACGTACACATACATGGAACAACTTGTCAAGTGTGCTTGTGTGCGACCACGACTAGTACAATATATACACACACACATATGTATATATATATATATATATATATATGTTCGATTTGCGCATACAGGCTAGTAGTATTAGACTACACCTGTCGTTTTGTTTCACATAATCACATCCGCTGACCTTGATATCATCCATCACCCCAAATTGCGCAGCTAAAGATAAACAAGACCGGACAAGTCACTGCCGAATCCTTCGACAGCGTGGAGATAGTCAGGGCATAAGGAGCCCACATACACACACGTACATACATACATACATACATACATATGTATTGTATTCACTGCCAAGCCACCTCGTAATCAGCTCTGGATTGTATCCGTGCCGCTCTCTAAAGGATGGCGTGATTTGCGCACTCACAGTCGTGCACCTTGCCTTCAACGAATGGTCCTGATCTTAGGACCCAAATATAATATATGATATCGTATTGTCGATCATATGAAGCCATACAAGACGGTCGGCCTCGAAAAGAGTCGCCGCAAACCGGTTTCAATCAATAAAGTCACAGCCATGCATTATATGAAAGTGACAATGTATGTAGTATATATGTAGATGTGGTGGCCACATCGTACCTTACAAACTAGTCAAACATTGGAACCCGTTGTCGTTTGGTGTATCTACATGCACGTCAGGTACGGAGTGAAGCTGGGTCGGACACCGGGCCATGAAGGCATGCATGAACTGCAAATAATACAGTTTTGTTTGCGTTCATACATTGGCGAGTCTACGCGGTGAAGCACTACAACAACTCTGCAAGCAGTTATATGGTGCATCACCGGTGTTTTAGAAATTATAATTACCCAGGATTTCTACCCCGTGACGTTCAAAATGTCAAAAAGTATATATATATATATATATATATGTATATATATATATATATATATATGATTGATGTATATATATATATATACATATATATGTATATTTATATATATTTATATATATATATATATATATATATACATATATAAAATATAGCCATATATATATAATGGCCATACATGTATATATAAATGGATATATATATATATATATATATAATATAAACATATCTATACATACATATATGCATATATAATAATACTATGCATACAATATATATGTATGTGGATGTATAATATAAATGTATGGTTTGTATGGTAAGCCATGTATATAATATATTATAATATATATAATACAATATATATATAATAATATATATATAATAATAATATATAGCATAATACATATAATACATAATATATAATATGCATAATAATAATATGTATATAATATACATATTATATATATAATAATAATAATACATACAATAGCATATAATAATATATATAATAATAATATGCGTAATATTATACAAGTTAATAATGATAATATGTATATATATGTATAATGCTGCATGCCAATAATAGCCAGTATATATATATAATTATATATAATATATATATATGTCAACCTGTTCATATAATATATATATATATATATATATAATATATATATATATATATATCATATATATATATATATATATTAATATATGCATACATATATGCATATATTACATGCATGCATAATATATATATATATAATATATACATATATATATATATATATATATATATATATAATATATATATATATATATATATATATATATATATATATATGATATATGTGTGTTGATGTGTGTGTGTGTGTGTGTGTGTGTGTGTGTGTGCATAATGTATGTATTTCCGACAAAACTGCTTTCGACGGCGTGAGTTTCTATGTATTCTAGACGTTGTTGGTGTATGTTTTCTTTTATCTCTCTCTACAGTGTCATAATAGTGTGTCCATCAACCAAACCGTATCAATATTCGCAGCCGTTCATTCCCATCACTCAATAACTTTAGGAATCTAAATTATACGCGTGACGCGTGGTTTCGACATATAAAACCTTGCTCATTAAAAATACTTACTTGGCTCTTGTTCCTGGTAGCGTAGTGAGGTTGCCAAAGAAAAGGTCACCGCGGTGAGTCACAGCAAAGATGGTCCCGGAGGATTAGATTGCGGACGGCCTAAGCACATGAACCTATGTCATAGTGTGGGGATTGAATGCAAACGAGGTTTGTGTTACGATGCAGCAGAAACGAATGTTCGCCTATGCATCGCGTTGTGCAGAGATGTATATTTCTATGTACATGTGTACGTTAGTGTTGATGTAGAGCTCTACGTGGTTGGTATTGACAATACCCGTATTTCGAATAGAGCAGACAGGGTACTGTGAACTATACGTACATAACGCATCGCCCTTGGCGAGCCAGATCTTTGGGAAGTCGGTTGGTTGGTCTATGTAGAAAAAAAAATACCCCGATTGAGTTCAATAGAATAACGCTTGCGTACACATACACAACCATGGCCTGCATGCATTCTCCACTTTGACATCATATACACACCAATCGGCATACAAACTATTCGTCCATATGTTCCTTCGATATATGCCTCACTTTTAGATACAGGTGTGGTTGCAGTCACCACGTGTGGCAGGTCAGGCATACCGCATACATACTTTGGGGTTGTAAAGTAGTTGGTAGCGTGTATGTTTTCTACTGGTATTATTCCTACTGAGGTGCTACAAGGATAGTTGGTACTGTGGATGGTTCTTTATTACTAGTCTTCTTCTTACTGAGGATAAGTGCTCCCAAGTTGCGGATCGTGCTATCGCGCTAACCCCGGGATTTTACACATGTGGTGATACACACATGTATTTTAACTAAAGTTCCTCGGCCTTGGCCTTGGTCTCGTCATCGACCCAACCCAAACTCTTCTCAATGGCCTTGTTCCAACCGGTCTTCTTGGCCTTACGCACCTCTTCGGTCATTGTTGGCTGTTTGAGGTACGAACAAAGCAAACAGGAAATAAATACCAAGTGACAGCAAACCAGGGCTCAAATGAAGAACGGTTTAGATGCATACCGTGTACGGGACAAGTATATCCCCTCAGGGTGAAGGTGTCTACACACACAACGTCTCGTATGTTCACATTCGAAGCACAGGGTTTAAATGGTGCGAGGAGTATTCAGAATATCACGTAACCCAAAATGAACTTACGTTGAAGTTGCGACCGGCGTTGTCAGCAATTTCAAGCAGCTCATCGAAATCCTTGTAGATGCCTAGCGATAGACCGGCAAAGAACTCGACACCTGATGCAACAAACAAGTACAAGTTAAGTAGTGCCATTTCATATGTTTTGCTTGAAAAGGTTTACACCGTTGCACATAAACAAACATATACGCTATATATACGCATATATAGACAAAGCCACAACCGGGCAATCCAAAGCATACAAATACGGATCCTGTTTCTTACCGAGAGCAGTGATCTCCAACATTTTGGGTCTCACAACCTCAACTTCTAGGAGATCGGATTGGAACTGCATCATCAGGTTGTTGGCTGCGGCACCTCCATCGACCTTCAACTTGGTGATACGGATACCTGAGTCAGCTTCGGCAGCATCGATAACATCGGACACCTGAAACGCGTAAGTCAAGTATGCGAAGGAATGCTCAGTATACTAAACCAACCGAGGTGGCTATAAACTAATGCTAGTGCAATACGTTTATACAAGTACACGTTTATACAAGTATACGTTCAGCTTTCACGAACACTCCAAACACCATACAGACGCTCAAAGTGAGGATAAGACACGTACCTGGTAGCAAATAGCCTCGATGGCGGCGCGACACACGTGCCTTTTGTTGGTGTACATGGTCATGCCTACCATCGCACCACGGGCGTCCTCGCGCCAGTGGGGAGCGAACAGACCGGAGAAGGCGGGGACAAAGTACATACCACCGGTGTCCTCTACTTCAGAAGCCTAGTGTGAGACAAACAAGAGTGCAAATTAGTACTTGTTTACTCGCATAATAAATTGACTCGCATAACAGCCTGAAACCTGACATTGACAACATCTATTGCGGTTTAGAGCCTGAAAAAGACAGTACAACATACGTAGAGTTCGACCTCGGGGGCGCCTTCAATGATCTGCAAGTTATCTCTTAACCATTGCACACACGCTCCTGCTACGGCAACGGAACCCTCCAACGCGTAGCACATAGGCTTGTTTGGTCCAGCCTACATGACAGAGATACGGGGAAAAAGAATGAGCGAGTGTACATTGACTTGATTGTAACCGTCACCGCATAAAGGTATATCGATCTGTGTAAGACATTCATTCAGGCAGGCAACGGGACGGATACGATATACGTGATCATGCCGAAACCTCTGTATATCCTATCGAGCATACCTTGTAGCCGACAGTGGTAAGCAGACCGTTCTTACTGAACACGGGCTTCTCACCAACGTTCGACATGAAGAAACATCCGGTTCCGTATGTATTCTTACTCTGGCCTTCTTTGAAGCATCCCTGACCAACCAAAGCCGCCTGCTGATCACCTAGGATACTGCAGATAGGCATGCTAAACTCACGAGGGCCCTTTGATTTGTAGTGGCCGTAGGTCTGTAGCGGATTGGATTGGTGTCGATAACAGTGTAAGTCTATGTGAGCCATGTTCGCTCAGCAATCATACACCGGTTGTACTTGCAGAAAGGCACGTTCTTCTAGTATGCGAGGTCAGGTCTTCCGTTTGTGCAATCTCAATCCTCATACCTCGCATGACGAACGAATCTCGGGTAGGCAAGACATCGGTACACCGAGTACTTCACACATATCCTTATCCCACTGACCAGTGTGGATGTTCATAAGCATGGTTCGTGATGCATTAGTAACATCCGTTGCGTGGACACCGCCATCGGGTCCACCGGTGAGCTTCCATAGCAACCAGGAGTCGATAGTACCTGAATGGTTTTAAAATAGCATGTGCATGTTCAGCGAAGCACGGGACATACCATCTATATCGTTGAGGTGATAGTTTGGTACTATGCGGAATATATACGCTAAAGCGCCCATACAGGGACTTTGTCGCTTAAATATCGCATACTACGCGCAAGTGTCCGAAGCGAGGTTTTCTGAGATCTGAAACTCGAGCAAGAGCTGTTCCATGTACATACCGAACAATCCGGTGCCTTCATCCAGAGCTGACTTTACTGCGGGTACATTGTCGATCATCCACTTGAGCTTCATTCCTATACATAGGTATACAAGAGATGAATAGAGTATTACATACTTGAAACGACGGCTGTTCACCATGTCAATAACACTCGGTTGTGAAACTAAACAGACCCCTTGGCATACCTGAGAAATACGTAGAGACGGGAAGACCGCAGATGTACTTGAAGGCATTACGATCAGAGAATTCGTTGCACACAGATTGTGTACGCGTGTCCAGCCAGACCTACAGGGAAGAGTTGTTTTACCATACTTTTAATACAGGGCTGGTACTTCCGACCAATATTTGTAGCATATTCTCGTAGCACAAGGCAAATTATCTAACTTTATAAATCGGTCATATGATAACATATAATCACCGGAATAAATGTCAAATTATTGATTAACGATATGAAAACTTACGATAGCGTTATGAAGAGGCTTTCCGGTGTTCTTATCCCACACCAATGTGGTCTCACGCTGATTGGTGATACCGAAACCCTTGAGCTGAGAAGGTTCGTCCAAATGCTCAATACAGTTCTCAATGCAATCAACACAGTTATCTGCAGTAGACAAGTGTAGATGTAGCGTTGCGATTTTTTAGCGAGTCGATATGTATATTTAGGCAGGCATGCGTTTTGTCACCACTCAGTACTAGGGAAAATGCAATAGATACGAAGGGATGGAAGAGTACAAGCGACCATTTTCACATATTTCAACACGCAAGGAAAAACTTACTGTAGATTTCTTCTGGATCATGCTCAACCCATCCCTGTTGGGGATAGATTTGCTTGTGCTCTTTCTGGTGCGAGTGATGAATTTCACCTCCAGTACCGACTTTGAACATGATAAATCGGGATGATGTTGTACCCTACAGTTAATTGATAGAATTTGGTTTTAGCTGGCAGATAATTTAGCTTACGGATACGCTCAAGTTGAATAGAGATTGACTGTTACAGGATATGTAAATAAATAGAAGACATTGAACGAGTGAATATAAAGGCTTTCAAAACACATTGGCTGTACATCATATACGAGTGAATATAAAGGCTTTCAAAACACATTGGTTGTACATCATATATGTATACATACACGCATTTATATATATATATATATATATATATGAATATCTGTCTGTCTATCTATCTATCTATAATCTATATATATATATATGTACATATAAATACACATATACGTATATATATACATATACATCATATGTATAAATGAACTCGAGACATGTATCAAACACAAATACATCTCGAGACATGTTTCAAAGACATACATGTTTCAAAGTCACCTGAAAC
>LUCW03000603.1:62500-67865 GCA_001586965.3 Sphaeroforma sirkka
AAAGTGAATTTAGAACACTTTGGAAATATTGGAAAAATAGCTTGTACTAAATTATTTAAAATGGTAGACACGACCCTGATAAGTGTGCACCAGGCAAGCCAGATTTTGGACACTATATGAAAGAGTGTGCTACTTGTGTAGAAATACGGCCTCCGGTCAGTCTAAAATATCAAGATCAATTGAGATACTACATTGGTTTTATTTGTATTTTAAATAATTTAGTACAAGCTCTTTTTTCCAATATTTCCAAAGTGTTCTAAATTCACTTTGATGGCTCCAATAGCCTGAGTATTTGGTATGACTCATCTACTTGACCTATTTGAGACATTAGTAGATGTAGGATATTATAAACTAAATTTTATAATCTCCGAACTACTACTTATAGATTTTGGTCCTCCCGCCAATCTCCAAAATCCAATAAGTCTTTTTTTTTTTTTTTAACTTTTCTTCAGATGGAACTTTATTTATATCAGCTAATGTATTAACGTGACTTACGTTATTATGTCTATTTACAAATTGGGCAAGTGGTCATGAACACTTAGTACTTCTAGTGAAAATTATTCAATAAAGAACAGCTAGAGGTACGCCCTGTGTGATCGAGGATATTTAGGCTCTTAACAAGAGGCAGTCCTGATCATTCTTACACAAGCTACCACTGCTAAATCCTAACTGACTAAATTGTATTTTAGCTTAATATAGTTTGAAACCTAGTAATTTCCATCGAAGTTTACATATGTTTTAGTATAGTAGTGTACTGCTTCTAGACTGTCTGACATCGATTTACTATCCAGCAAATACTATGGCTAAGGGTACTTCTAAAGGCAAGGGAGCCGCTAGCTCTAAGCCTGCTAAGCCTGCCGAGGTTCCTGAGGTCCCTGTGGAAACACCTAGCCTGTCTGGAGTTGAGCCTGCCGAGGATACTGTTGAAGAAGCAAATTCTGAGGTTGGTACAGAGGATTGTTCTGAGGATGACTCGTCGGATCCTAAAGCCTTGGAAGAAGAGGTATCTACTACCGCGGAAAGGCTCGCCAGCGTCCGTGTATCACCTAGGAGTGAAGCTCAGGACCCCAGCTTGCCCCCCTGACCACGTGCCGTCAAATATTGGGGATAAACGTCGAAAGGCTGGAAAATTCGTGGATACGAATGTCGGGGGCATTATAACTCCACATCTAAAGGACACTCCAGCACAATTCCGGCGTGAAAAGGAAGTATTGGACCTGTCCGAAAATTTCGGTTTCGCCATCGATGGAGAAGCCATTCCATTCAGCTCAAATCTTGGGGCCGAAGCTGAGGATGCCATAACTCGACAACGAGTGGTTGGATCCTCTCAATCTCGACGCCAATTGAACCGCACTGAAGCGCTCTTGAAGGAGCTAGCGGCAGCAGCAGTTGTGGACCCCTCTATCGTGTCCCACTTGGCTGATATTCTTCCTATACCGAAGAAGAAAAAAAGATTCGGGCCGGGTTTCGAACCCGAGACCTACTGGTTTACCAGCCAGTATGTTTACCACTAAGCCAGTTACCACTGGCGAGAGAGATAATATTTCAAAATTTAATCTCTATAGCTCTGATGCTACCATCGATCATCCTCTTGACAAACCTAACCCTGTCAGAGGATATGATCGTATGGAACTCGATGAGGCTTACCATCCTCGTAATATCGACCCTCATTTGCCAACCAACCCTGGTAATCACGATTTTGGCAATCGCTACACCAGTACCTCGTTAGAGAGTTCCCGCTCTAATCCTGAGGATGAGGAAGTGAGAACCAGACATACTCGTCTCAGGCTATTACGCTCTGGTATGCAAGTCCTTGAGGACCGTCTATTGAATGACTCTGACCTTGACGATAGGAAAGCGGATAACATTCGCTATCTAATCGATAACAAGAGAAAGGAAATAGACACCATCTTGGCACTAGCAGCCCGTAGCACTGAGCATGAGCTTCGTGAACACTTAGAACCAATAAAGCAGCTAGGTAACGCGCAGGCTGAGGTCGATTTCTCTACTAATGAGAGTACAGTGGAGACACTGAAGGCCTTCGACCAACTTAAGGAGTCTGCCAGCCTTAAGGATAAGCAGATGATGAATGCCTTTATTCATTTCTGTGAGCCAGGTGAATGGCGAACTATCTTGAAGGGCCCATGAGCCCAACTGGAAAGCGCTACCCTGGCACCAGTTGCGTGATAATATACTTAACACCTTTTTTTTGAAGATGCACGTGACCGTGAACTTTTAGAGTCTCGCAAGTTCTTTGCGAACGATACCACTATTCGAGGTGCTCTAGCTCATATGACACATATGAATACTCGGATGGGTGGTCGTACCTATACTGGCGAATATTTATTAATTTGTCAGATGATGGTGACTCTGGGAGCTAACCTCTTTAAGAAAGTCAATGATGACATCATCGCCTATGGTGATTTGCGATCTATGCCTTGGTCTGTCTTTGAGAAGATAGTACACAAGCATACCAATTCCTCTACTAGAGTACTTAGTACCACGAGCTACACCCAGCCCACTAAGCAAAACGCAGTAGAGACTAATACTGCGCGTAGTACTAAGAAACCTCGCACTACTACTGGAGGGGGTACTGGCTCTACTTCTACCGAACCGAAAGGTGATAAGAAGGTGAGAGCGCCTTGCAAGAAGTGTGGTTACGACCTCACAAAACGTAATGGCAAGTGGAATGGTAGACACGACCCTGTTAAGTGTGCACCAGGCAAGCCAGATTTTGGACACTATATGAAAGAGTGTGCTACTTGCAAGGGTACTAACGGTTGGCACAAAGAGGATTGCAAGGACTTACCGGACGTCAAGTTAAGCACTGACAGTACCATATGTGCGCACTAGAGCAAGATTATGAGAAAATGTTCAATAAAATCTATACCAAAGGAGATGAACGTATCCTTCAAACAGTTTTCGTAAATGGAGAAAAAGTTATGGCACTATTTGATCCAGGGGCTGAAGTCTCTGCTATTCACGCCGAGTAGCCTACGCTACAGATATGGCTGTCCATAACGAAACAACTGATTTAATCTTGGGAAATGGCAAAGTTACTACTTGCGAACAAGCCATTGACTATGCACACATAATGCTGTCAGATAGAAGAGAAGTGAAGACTCATCTAATCGTTACTGACATGTCTCAGAAATACGATTTAATTATAGGTATGACTGATCTTCTCAGTTTAGGTATAACACTCACTGGTCTGCCTAATGGGCTAGACCCGAATAAAGATCAGTCAGATGATAATATGTTAAAGATACCTAAACCTCCGGAAGGTGAAGCAAAGGATATGATTCCGCACTTCACCGATATAATTATGGACTTAATTATACAAAACAGGAAGATTGCAACAACTGACTGGTGTATGTTTAAGTTCTCTAATGGGTACGTTAGACTTGACTTAACAAACGTCGACTTCTCTAAGTTAAAGTGTCCTTCACATAACTACGTGAGTTGGAGACACAAAGACGTTGTCAAAACCCAAATCGAAGATTGGTTAAAACAGGGTCTAATTGAAATCAATTATGATGCAACCCCAGTTAACTTAGCTCTCTTAGCGGTCGATCAATATAAATCTGATGGAACGTTTAGTAAAACAAGAGTAGTACTAGACCTGTCGCCAATCAACAAACTAATTCCGCAACATAGTTTCCCTTACCTAAGATAAGCGAGATACTACGCAAAATGGAGGGTGCGACTATCTTTTCCAAGATAGACTTAAAAGCTGCATTCCATCAACTACAAATATATCAGCCTCATAGGAAATACTTTTCCTTTTCTTGGCAAGGTAAGAAGTAACAGTTTAAAGGTGCACCTGAAGGCTTACACATGTTACCTTCTTTCTTCCAACAAGTTATGATGGAACTATTTGCGGACCTGTCGTATAACGTATCAGTCTATTTAGATGATATAGTTATCTTTACAAAGACAGCACATGAACATGCTAAACTCGTTAAAGAAGTCTTAAAGCGACTTAATCATGCTAAACTTAAGATTAACGAAGACAAGTGTTCTTTTGCTAAAGATACTATACACTTACTTGGTTACAAAGTATCTGCAGCAGGGGTAGAAATTGATCCTGGCAAGAAACAGTTTCTGTTGGATTTATCAACACCAATTACTGGAAGAGATGTGAACTCTGTGTGTGGGTTTTGTTAACTTCTTCTCGGATTCGGTACCGCATCTTTCTCATTACTTAAAGCCTTTCAGTCACCTACGGCTGCACAAAGGACCTTTGGGAAAGCTTTGGACTAAAAGAATGTGATGATGCATTTAAACTAGTCAAAAGTAAAGTAATGGACGCACCCATCATGCAGTACCCTGTGGATGGTGTCCCATTCCAAGTAGCAACCGACGCTTCAGATCGAGCGGTAGGTGGAGTGCTTTACCAAACGATAAATGGTAAACCGCGCTACATACAATTCTTTAGCAAGAGTTATAATAAGAGTCAACGGAATTACCCTACCGTTAAACAAGAGCTCCTTGCTATAGTTACTGCGCTAAGACAGTTTAAAGACTACCTTTATGGAAGTTACTTTACTGTCGCCTGTGATCAAAAGTCTTTAACATACTTAAAAGATATGAACCCTGATTCACAGTTGGTGAGCCGCTGGCATGTCATTATTGCCAAGTTCGCTTTTAATATAACACACATTCCAGGAATACATAACCATCTTCCTGACATGCGCTCTCGACTTGTGCCCGACTACCAGAAAACAGTCAAAGAGTTATTAGCAACCGATTGATGCTAAATAAGAAATGGTTTAACCTCGCTCAATCACGATGGGGTCCATTTACTGTTGATATGTTCGCCGCAGAACATAACAAACAGGTTTCTGAATATAGGTCGTTGACTCATCCTAAAGGTGATGCATTTCAGCTTGACTTATCAAAGCATAATGCGTGGGCTAACCCACCTTGTCAACTTATCGCACAGTTGTTAAATTATGTTAATATTACTAAATCTACCATTACGCTGTGTTGTCCCTTACGTAACTCCGACCCATGGATACGTGATTTAATTAATATGATTCAAGACGAACCTATTTATGTCGACCGTGAAACCGACACGTACTTGTATCAGGATCCTATTCTATTAAGAAGACGCCTTGGAAACACACCATTGTTTGTCGCATCGGTCCTGCAGGTACCACTAAGTGGAAACCTCAACCGAATTCTTAGCTAAACTAGAGGAGTCTAAAGAGTTTGAACAAAAGCTCAAGACTCGTACAACACATGCACCCAACAAGATTGTAGTCGAGGTAATGCCGATTGAAACGGCATTAGATCGTAAAAAAACATGGGACTAGCTAAGGCCATGGATCAAAGACTCAAAAACTCTAAGAGAACCTGAAGC
>LUCW03000604.1:0-10000 GCA_001586965.3 Sphaeroforma sirkka
TGTTTATACACGTTTGTTAGAGATTGGGTGTTTGTGTTTATATATATATATATGCATGTATAATGTAGGTATGTATGTATGTATATAATGTATGTATGTATATAATATATGTACAAATAAATATATGTGTGTGTTGTCTGTCTGTGTGCGTGTAATGGTATTGTGTTGTGTGTGTGTTTGTGTGTGTGTGTGTGTGTGTGTGTGTGTGTTTGTGTGTTGTGTGTGTGTGTGTTTGTGTTGTGTGTGTGTACACGTTTGTTAGGGATTGGGTGTTTGTGTTTATATATATATATATGCATGTATGTAGGTATGTATGTATGTATATATATATGTATGTCATAATGTACATATATAAATAAAATAAATATATGTGTGTGTCTGTCTGTGTGTGTGTGTGTTTGTGTGTGTGTGTGTGTGTGTGTGTGTCCTAACATTTATATATATATAAATATGAGTATGCCATTGTGTATGTGTGTACACGAGTGTGTGACAATGTGTGTATACGTGCGCGAGGAGTGTGTTTTGTGTGCGTGTACATACCTAAATATATATATATAAATAATGTGTGTATGCCATTATTATTGTATTGATGATGATGACATTATGTGTATTAATGTATATATGTATATGCATATGTATATATATATAATGTATAATATATGTATATGTATATGGAATATATATAAAATATGTATAAATGTATATATGTATATGTATATGTATATGTATGCGTATACATATATCTATGTGTGTATGTGTATATGTGTATACGTGTATATGTGTATCTGTATATGCGTATATATGTGTATGTGTACATGTCTGTGTCTGGGTCTGGGTCTGGGCCTGGGTCTGGGCCTGTTTCTGTGTCTGTGTCTGTGTCTTGTCGTGTCTGTGTCTGTGTCGTGTCTGTGTCTGTGTCTGTGTCTGTGTCTGTGTATTCATCGAATGTCCATTTATTAAGTTTATTTTATCTTAGACTGTTAACAAAAGTTATCATGTATACAACGTAGACAACCCCAACACTTGGAGCATCACCAATTAGTATGAAATAGAAAAGCAACAATCATCGACACGTTCGTTTGTCAAATCTTCGTCATGGTGGATGACATTGACGTAGATGTGCTTGACGAAGTCGTATCGACCTCCCGCCTGAGTGTGCAGTATCACATACAAGCATATAACGGAACCAATACCTCACACAAGCAGCACGCACGAGGCGTCTACGGATATATTACCTAGGCTACCGACATCTGGGTGCTAAGACGTTATACGGCCGGTCCACCCACCAAACAGATTGTCAGTATGGTAGCTAACTGTAACCGGGCCTAAACGGAAAAGCAAGTAGTATGAAGGAACCAATCACCTAAATCATAGCAATCCGTTTTTCGATGCGATGGCACTAAGTCCTAAGACACATACAATGAACAGCCTGTTTTTAATTTAGAAGGCTATGGAACAGCCTTCTAAATTATGACAAACCGTGGAAGAAGAATTCAGAATTGCAGATTTATCCATAGCCTTCTCCTCTACTACATAGAGAGAGAGAGTAGAGTACTACTAGTCTCTCTCTCGCTAGTAGAGAGAGAGTAGCGAGAAGGCTATAATTTCTTGTACAGACTATTTTTAGATATTACGGTACAACAGTTCAAATTGCATGCATAAATATTTTTCAAAATTTGGTTTGTTTTTGTTTTTTGTTTTTGTTTTTTGAAAAAAAACAAAACAACTTAAAAAAAAATACTACATACTGTAAATAGACATCATCCTAATAGTGTTTTACATACTACATTTGAGTAATACGTAGTAGAGACTAGAGAGACTCTCTCTCTCTCGGTGGACTGTGAGAGTGGACTGTGGACTGTGGACTGTGGATTGTGGACAGTTGGACACTGTACACTAGACAGTCTGTGACTTTGAGAGTCTGTGAGTCTATGAGTCTGTGGTAGTGTGGTAAATTTAAAAGTTGGTGACTGTGGTCTATGGGACTATGTAGAGAGAGATAACCAGACAGAATAATCGCCTACTAGTCTATTTATATCTATGTATACATGAACCTATAGAGAAGAAATAAAATAGTATACCTGATCGGACTACTGTCCGAAGGACAATATATATATTTATTTTAAAAATATATACACACTGACACACATCACATGACAAGAGTGACAAGCGAAACGCTGAGGCCTGGCTGAGAGAGTGAGACAGAGTGTGAAACAGATAGAAATACTAAAATAGATTCATAACGAAAATTCAAAAATTTAATTTTTCCATTTACCAATTGGCTAAATATAATTTATATCTATGAAAAGTAAGGTATTTACTCTACTTGCTCTATTATAGGTTTGTGGTCACTATGGAGTTTGGGTTTTGGTATTTACCGATTTGTCGATTTCTTGTTTTATCGCTAAAAACAACGCTATGATTTAGGCCGCTTAAAAATATACCACTGTATTTCTTCTTTTGTTTCTTTTTGTTTTTTCGCAACAAAACTGTTTATGTATAAAAAACATCAAAACAAAATATCTAGTAAATACTGTACAGAACTTTCCCCTGGGCTGTGGGCCTGAAGACTCTGAGTCTGGGCCGCTTGGGCTCTGGAGTCTGGACTGTCGAGTGAATTATTTTATTGATATTAGCTTTTCATTTATAGATTTGACATCTATACATACATATAGTATTTACAGACATCCCACAAAAGTAATATATGTAAATTTAGACCAGAATCCAGACTCCACCAGAGAGCACTGATTGCAAAGAATAGTCTGAAGTTCTGAACTCTGAACTCCTGAAGTCTGAACAGAGAATATATTTTTGTTTGTTCGTTTTTTTTAAGAAACACATGTGAAAACAAAACAAATATTTTGAAGGTCAACAAAAAGACTCTATTGCGTTTTGATTTTTGATTTTATATAAATCACAACCTCCTAAAAAGATCGTATAAATACACCTATATTTTTAAATATATCACCGCTGCAGAATAAGTCTTCCAATTATTTTAAAACAAATGTAAATATAGTAAATATTTGATTTTAAAAAAAAAACTATACATCCATTACTACACAGTATTTTTTTTAAATATCAGATGATATTATTTATTTAAAAAAATATATATAAATTGATTCTCCTGTACTCTTTAAAATAGTAGATTGTTGAGAGTAGTCAGTAAAGACTATAGACTCTCTCTCTCACTCTCTCTAAATGTTGACTACTCTACTACTACATGACCTACCATGTCATTATTACGAAAAAAAAATTAAGTAAAATAATTGCCGTAATTTTTGTAAGAAATACGTATTAAGTCACATTCCTGAATTTGAAAATTTAAGATTTATGCATGGTGAGCAAATTGAGAATTGGGAATTATGAAGTATGCAGCGCAATTTTGGGCCAGTCCATTTTGATAGAAATAGATATAAGCCTCGTGTACCATATTGAGAATTTATTTAGCTGTTTAGACCTGTAAAATCGTTAAAACTTATAAATCGAATAAATATGCGTTTCTGTCAGTATAGCAAGTTAGCAACGCCTTACTATTAAAAATGACTAAATGAGGTTAGGGACTCAGGCACTCAGCATTCAGCACCCAGCACTCAGCACTCAGCACTCAGCACTCAGCACTCAGCACTCAGCACAGACAGGACACAGAACAGCACTCAGCGCTCAGCACTCAGAGTCAGCACTCAGCACTGCCTTGTTTTTTCCCAAAAATCGGCCAGTGGCAATGGCAGTCCTACTGACTCCTATTTTTTTAAAGATAACCTTTTTTTCCCAAAAACCCCAAACAAAAAATGTTTTAGATACAAAACAATATATTTACATAGTGCAAACCTAAAAAAATTAAAAAAATTAAATTGTTCGATGGTCAATGTTAAATTCAAAAGACAATACAATTTGTTGTTTTTGTTTTTCTTTAAATACGGCATTTCAAGGCGTCCTATTTTCATACTGCTGACTCCTGCGTCCTGAGTCCTGAGTCCGGACTCCGAAACCTAATCCTAATAAATAAGTCATGAATATGATACTATTCTTTTTTTGTTTTTTGTTTTTTAAGAAAATATTATTCTATTTTTTTAGAATACATTTGTATTTAAAAATACTCTTGTTTTTAATTTTTAGAAGGCTATGCCTTTTTTTACAAATTTTATATGAAAAGAACCTTGCTGTTTTTTTGTAATAATTGTAAATATATTTATTTATTTTGTTTCAATTTTATAAAAGGCTATGATTTTTTGCTTTTTATATTTAGCCGCCATCGTGAAAATTCAATCGAACCAAAAAATTGTATATAATACAATTTAACTATACTCATTAACTTCATTCTGATATAGACAATTTAATTTACATGACGATGACGGATGTAACTTTGGCAGCACGTCCAATTCAACAATCTCAACCGACGTTGAAGGCAAAACCGAGACCTACACCCCTGAGCAGTCTCAGTTTAGAGTCCATTGTACGTGATATCTGGAACGACCACGAGGATATTCTATCAGGCGTCGTTATTGATGCACCAACAAACAACACCGCATCGCTTCCGAAGCCGTCTAGCACCACACTGGAAGTAGAAACTTCGGATCCAGAGTCGGTATTATTCAATAAGATACGAAAATGTTCGATAGACTACCGTGGCCAAGTTGGGAAACAAAAAATCGGTCGGCCAAGGTCAGCGACTACGACTAATGCGTCTGTCTCAAATATGGAGGCCCGCCCCAGTAAATTAATATCGATGCTGAGCATGTCAAGTATTGCGAGCCCTGAAACGTCAAAGTCACATCCCAGATCACAGACATGTGGATCAAAATCCCCTTTGATATTGGCGGAACCTAAAAAGGCCAACAAACTAATGGCAAAATCAAGTACGTCTAGTACCTCGAGTGTAGGGAGCAGGATAAGCCTCAAAGATTCGAAATTCATAGTAAATGTGAAGAAGAAGATTCAGTCATTTAGTTCTGAAACTTTTTACAAAAGAAACAGGCTTTCATCTGGGACCTCTGCTGATTCCTCCCTTAGAAATAGCGCTTCCCTTTTGGCACTCACCGATGCAGGTTCCGATTTGGTACACAATTCAGAGGCAGCAGTGCCTCGGGATTCTGTTCAGGCAACAATACCCCAGAAATCGATTCTGGGCACACCAATACATCAGGATTCCATACTAGTCAAAAATCAAAACGATCAGAGGGATGATGTGGTGGGCCCCACCATCGATATTGAAGTATGTAGTTAGTAGTCCTACAACTTAAAACATAACATGATAATAAAATCTGTCGGTCACATTTTGCCTACCTGTATACAATCGCTTTGCATAGGAGTCAAAACCAGTATACTTAAAGAGCTATTTGCAATACCGATTTGATGTTTGATTTCATATAATATTTAACACCCAACTCGTCAACACTTCATATCCACAATACGCGACTCCTAGTCGAGATCAGTACTATGACAACGTGGTATGTACATTTGGATACAGTTGTCTGCAAGTCGCATAAACACAAATTTATAGCTAATCAATAAGCTAATACTTAAACTCAAATACAAAAACTAGCTTATAAATTTATGGGTACATATCATCAACTGGTCGAGCCGGTGTTATATATAGTTTGATTCCCATTTGAGATTATTGAGTGTCATCCAAGAAGGATATTATCCTTGTGTTTATTCGCATAACTATTGATATGTTTCACTCGCGAATATATGTCGAAAATTCCTAGTATAGAATATGTGTAGACAATTGGCTTCTTGCGTGTAGATGTGAATGAGCATATTCAAAATTCTGAGCAGTCATGGATAGCGGAAGATTTAGATCTGTAGATACTTTAAATGGAGGTGTTGAAGGTATACAATAATATATTAGAAAGATGACTGGAACTTCCCTTGCAAAGGCAAATATACTGCGTGAAAGTGTATCTTCAAGAGTGTCTCACGGAATCTGATATCATATCACATACTGGAATCTAGTTTATTGCTTCCCGAACTCGATCAAACGTTCTCCCAAGTATGGTTGCGACCACCATAAACCTCGATTCTCCGGTACGACTTCCATCAACTTCAAATTTATAATATAGCCACCATAGCCTTCGAACAAAAATCTTGCTTGTCACAATGTTTACGCTCGCTACTAGATTAAAGACACCTCATCGATTGTTCTGTATCGCTAGATGAACGCGATGAGCGACTCGACGGGTGGGCCAAACTACCCGGCAGGCTTGGTTATCAACACGGTCGACAGCGTGACGGATAATACAGTCGACGCGCAAAATAGAGCCACACTGGTAAAATGTGGAAGTACAATGTATGGAGTTAGACAGAAACCAAAGAGCGCTATGGTGTTTGCCGTGCCTGCTATTCCTGGTATTCCGTGTGTGGATACGTGGTTGATCGCGCCGTTGTTGTCCCCTATGATCTGGCTACCCGATTCCTTTACTTTATGGCCATCTCCTTCCCGTCCAGATTCGAGAGAATTGACGCCTCTCTTCTTACATTCTTGTTGTACGCAATGTTTTGTACTGAAACTGCTTGAGTGTACTCTAGTGCTCGATTCGGTTGTATTGGAGCTCACTTGCACTTGCGCGCCCTCATGAAATTGTAGAGGATCTTCGTGTGCTATTTGGTCGGTATGTTCGAGCACATCAAAATTTTGAGTCGAATTCCTTTCCGTGTTATGAGTTCTGTTATGTCCTCGAGGAAGATTCGGTCTCTGAGTTTTGGAGTCTTCACTTGTATGGTTGCTGTGCTTACTGTGGTTGTATAATATCCGATCCATCCACTCATCTTTCTCAACGAACAAGTTATGCAACCAAAGCTCACATACATTTGGGCTCTCGCTATTGCTCTCGGCACTCAGAGGCACAGCACTCACTGGTATCCGTTTCACCCGAACATCTACTTGTGAGCATGCCCCTCCCAAAAACACAAACATGTTGGGACTGAAGTGTGCGTGTGTATGGGGAGTTGTTTGCGACCGTGGTTGTGTGCCTGATTGTTGTGTATCTGTGCTCCGCATTGAACGCGTGTCGCGATACAATGGATTGTGTGGTGTCGCGGTGAGGAAGCTATAGGCCTCCGCTTCCGGAGATTTCACACGCGCACGCCCCTGGCCTCTGCACACCACTCGTTCCTGTCTGATATTATCGCACGCGTGGGCGCAGCTGCACGCGCATAAGTGTGTCAAGGTGTTTGTGTCCACACACATACACTCACAGGTATTTGTGTGCACACACGCACACGTCCTTGATTGCGGATGGGTGATTAAGGACCTTTTATCGTGGCTGGTCAGGGCCGATGGGCACGGGGTGTACGCATAGGTGACATCATATATCACCAGATCTGGTTTGTGCCTGACAATCTGTGTAGAGTACATTGAATGCTATTAACATTTCGTGGGGCAGAGTCTCCAAGAGGGCGTGTGTTCGAGCATAGCGATGCACGAAATAGCAGTAGTGCAACACGTGGACGGGCGTGCACACCGTGGCCAACATACAGACTTTAGTTATCTTACAAATTTTGGTGGAAATAGACTTTACTACTCATGTGATTGATGCACAATGAGAGCATGCGCCAGGTCAACGGGTGTAGGTTCACGTGCCTCACTATATGAAACACGGGGTTGGGATATGCACGTACTAATGTTGCGAATATGTTATGTAGGGATGCACAACCGAGACAAGCAGCATGACGAGAGGTGAGACTGAGTACGGGAAAATTTACAACTCAAAGGATCGAGAAAAAAATACGGCAGCTACATGTATCAGTATTTAGACACAATAACGTACACGTCAATTCAGGGACAAATTATTGGATAAGTAACAGACGTATAACCCATTTGAATTACACGCGGACATGCTTTGTCTTCACTCGCAGCCAATAGACATCGTCATCAAGCCACAGGCTGTCCAGCGACAGCACAGCGGTAATCCTAACTTACACACGACATACACGTGTCTGTTCACACAGGCGTTTATAATATGAAGCTTTCAAAGTACCTCTCTCAACGTCTTCTCAAAGCCCCGCACACGGGGAGCGAGCACATGCCGAAGCGGCGGCAAACTGTGATCCTCACAGTAGTCTACAGACTGTTTGTGCCTGCTCGCGTTATATCTGGTACCTAGATATAGGAAGGTTAACTGTGACGATAAGAACTTCGGCGAAATGACTTTTTAAAAGTTCGTACTAGCGTTGCCAGGAGCATAGGGATATGAAGTATACAGCGCACAATATGTCTGGTGAGTATGAGTTGACACACACACCTTCATAGATATATTAAACAGGTCGGATGCATCTACGTCGGTACGCATTCTGCACAAGCACAACTAATAGGGCGTGGAAGTGCATCTACATCTCAATTGCGTGTTAATAGGCGAAGTCAGATAAATTCATGTGCATGTTGTTACGGATCAATACCTATGCATATTACTTCAGCCACTTATACTCAAATACGTATACATGTACAAGGTCCATGACGATCATACGGGCAAGAACAAACGCAATCTGATGCAGTGGACAACCACAGCAACGATATCGAAGGTCATACAGCCCCAACTATAAAAGAAGGCCCACAGATATGACCACTCCTGCACAGTGCAGTATAGATATCACGCGCACAGACGGAGTCGTGACACTGTGCTTTAATGACACAAACCGATACCTTCTGGAAACAATGCGAGCCAGAGCGGGCGATTCACGGCGCACAGCCACTCGGCACTTTGTTGCAAGCACTTTTCATCCACTCGCCAATCCCTCCATACAAATGGACACCCGTGCATGTACAAGTATAACCCGTACAGGGGAATGTACCTGCACCCCGCTTTCATCACATATCGGAGCGAGCCCAGTGCTGATTGACTCTGACGGATTGCAAGCGAGGAGACGAGAACCTGTGGTATGACAACGGATACATCACTGAGCGCGTACACTCTTCCCGACAACAAGCTACCAAAGGTCCACGTTGGGAAGAACAGATGGTGGGGGATGCAATCCCAATTATCCATGCTAAGATAAGCCAGGTATCAGAATGTTAAGACAAACCATGTATCAGAAATTGACTCAATTGGATTCCCTGCGTACATGACGACGAGGCACCTTGCAAACGGTCAATCTGCGAAAAATGATTATACTGTTCGCGTGTACCATCCAATGCACAAAAGGACAATGTGCGGGCAGCAAGTCGATGAACATGTGTATGTGCTCCTTAGTGGTACAACAAGCGGGCTGGGCATGCTCTCCCGAGTGGCGCCGGCCTAGTAAGCCTGGGCCCTGGATCGGTCTCCAAAACCCAAATCCCAGGTACTGGTACGAATATCTAGCAAACAAAGTTCAGACCACATCGAACACAGGCAGTTGAGAACATGTGCTTTCAATTTGCATGGACTAAGACCAAAAAGAACCCACTGTTCACCTGCGCATACCCAGTCCATAGTACTTTGATGATTGCAGATAAGTAGCACGTGCTTGTCGTTGAGCTGTGTCACATCTTCACCATGCCAGACCACCTTGGCGTTGCTGACGGCCTCGTAGAACGTCGTCACGTAGGTCTGCCGCATTTCAGGAGATATGTGACCGATTGAATATACGTAATCAAGTGATGAAATGAGCCGCTACGATCAAGTGTTGAAGTGAGTATTTGTAGTTGAAGTGACAAAGTGAGTCATTACAATCAAAGTGATAAAATGAGTCATTGTAATCAAGTGTTGAAGTGAGTCTATTGATATCAAAGAGATGAAATGCGTCTTGGTAGTCAAATAACGAATGGTATTCGCAGCCTCATAAGAGCAGATTGCAGACGGCGCGTACATACAGCCATAACGGGCGTGAGGTAATTGGCGAGATCTTGACGTATGCGAAAAAACATGATTCGCATGCACGCATTTAACTAGAATTTGGGGACTGAAATTCCTAATTTAAGTTACGAGCCAATACTGGGCAGTACATGAAACGCGGTCGCACAATTGTGAATGAACTATGGAGTGATACGCATACCATATACGTACGGAACTGGATCTCATCT